>JALIZH010013757.1:20000-34345 GCA_030522465.1 Rhipicephalus appendiculatus | reverse complement strand
GCGATGGGTCACTAGTTTTTGATAATTTTACGCGGGCGTTTTGAAGTGCGTGAATGCCTATCAAAGTATGTGCCTCAAAAAATATATTAAACGGAACTCAAGACACCCATGGTATAACAGAGAAATAATTCAGCTCAGTCGTCGCGTAAAGCGCTTACGTAAGAATCGTCATTCCAGGTGTAAGGAAAATGTTCCTTCATTTAGCACACTGAAAAGAAAATTAAGCGCTAAAATGAAAGAGGCTAGGAACTATTACTTTAGCTATACTTTGGCTACATTTATGAAAAAAAATCCATCCAGGTTTTGGAGATCGATTATTCCTGTATCATCTATACCTTCATCGTTTAGTGTTAATGACCAATCCTGCTCAAATCCTGAAGGTATAGCAAATACCTTTAATAATTACTTTAAATCTGTTTTTTTCTACTGATAACGGCATCAATCCTTCCTTTTCTGCATGCAGCAATCTGCCGGCGCTTCCTGATCTTGAAGTAACCTCTTCTGGAGTACATAACCTTATATTAAATCTTGATGTTACGAAAAAAGCTCTGGCCCAGACGGTATACCAAATATGTTTCTAAAGAGATATTCGGAGTGGTGTGCTAATTATCTTACTGTAATATTTAAAAAATCAATACTCTCTGCAACTGTTCCCCAGCTATGGAAATTAGCAAACGTCGTGCCTGTATTTAAGTCTGGAAACAAGCAAATTATAGGAAATTATAGGCCAATATCTTTACTTTCTACCAGCTCTAAACTTTTAGAGCATATCATTCATAAATACATTGTTGAATACCTTGATGCACACAACATACTTTCCCGATCACAGCACGGCTTTCGTGCTGGCTATTCTACTGTCACGCAGTTGCTTGAATTTACGCACGACATTGCTTCTTCACTTAACGATCGAGGACAGACAGACGCCATATTTATTGACTATTCTAAGGCCTTTGACTTGGTTTGTCATGCTAAGCTTTTGGTTAAACTTCGGGCGTTTTTTGGTGATAACAAACTAGTTGACTGGATTGTAGATTACTTGCGGTCGCGCACACAATTTGTAACGTTTAACTGCGTGAAGTCATCTGACGTACAAATCACGTCAGGGGTGCCTCAAGGCTCGGTGCTCGGGCCGCTCTTGTTTATCATCTATATAAATGATGTAGCAGAAATTATCGGTGACACTCCAGTTAAACTTAGAATGTATGCAGATGACTTTGCGTTATATATAACACCATCTCTAATGTTGAAGACCAGGAGGTGCTGAATAGCGTCTTTTCATCGTTTTGTAACTGGAGTAACACTTGGCAAATGTCTATCAACTTCAAAAAGACTGTAGCCATGACCTTTTCAAATAAGAAACAACCTCTTTATTTTGCATATACTAATGACAGTGTCAGTCTAGCTCATGTCACTGAGTTTAAATACCTTGGCGTAACTCTCACAACAAATTTAAAATGGCACACGCACGTTGAAACAATCTGCAACAAGGCTCTTCGAAAACTTTGGTATCTCCGACGCACGTTAAGCAACTCCACAAAAGAATGTAAACTGACGGCGTACAAAACCTTGGTCAGGCCCATACTCGAATATGCGTCGGTTGTTTGGTCACCTCACCACAAACATGACATAGCTATGTTAGAATCTGTCCAAAAAAAAGCTATAAGGTTTATATTTCGTCGCTATGATCGACACTTCTCGCCTAGTTCGCATGCGCACGTTTTATCGCTGCAGTCTCTCGAACATCGGCGCACTTGCGATCGTGTCATCTCCTGCATAAGATATATTTCACACCAGCTTGAATGTTTTAACGCCCTTTTCTTTTGTTGCAGCTTCTGCACGCCGTACCCGACGATTCGATCCCTTAAATATTACGCCCTTTAGAGCTAGTCTAAATTGTTTTAAGTTTTCTTTTTTTCCGCGGACCGTGGATCTATGGAATGAGCTTGACGGGTCTCTGCGCAGACTCGATGCTCAGCAATTTGAAAATGAATTGCGTAATCATGTATTTTCTTAAATTGTATTTGTTTTTCCTGTGTTGAACATTTGCATCCACTCATGTTATGTCTCAATAATTGAGACAACAGTATTTGTAAATAAAAAAAAATAAAAACATTTAGCTTAGTGTTTGAATAAATGCAGCATTGGACAAATGTTGCTTCACATGTGCTGTGAAACGGGGCGACATCTGCTTGAATATTCCCTCTGACTGCTCCAAACTTGCTCGAAAAGGCCTTTCTGGCTGCTCCAAGCCTGCTCCAAAATGTCTTTCTGGCTGCTCCATGCCTGCTACAAAGGGCACTTTTGACTGCTCCCAGGACTGCTCCTTAACCCATGTACCCTGTTCCACCCCTGGTATTATTAGACACAAAGCTACTAATGAAAGCATAAACAACAAAAATAAAAAGTGACTGTGGGTGGTCAGCCAAATTTTTAAAACTGACTCTAGTGATTTTTCGAGGTCTATGGACCTCGATGAAATTCGGTGAGTAGATTCATTTGCACAATTCCACCATTAATGCAAAATTACAGGCTTGAGAGATGCGCAGATTGCTTACAAATGATTACCTCGAACCATAAATATTGGCCACACTGTGGGTGACTCCTCTGACGCACGTCGGCAGTGACGTAGAGAGAGAGAGAGATAAAAAAAAAGGCTAAAGCATGGATGTCAACCAGAATTATAACTATCCTACAGGCGTCGATGGAAGTGACTAAAGCGTCTTTGCAGGTGTTTGGGGATGCAGCGTCGAGAGGGCAACCTGTCGCGTCGCGTGTGTTTGGCCAGCACCTCGCTGGTGTTCTTGATATTACGAAGTTTTAAAGCCGTTGCATTCCGAAAATTTACACTGGCTATAAAGCAGGTTACGCTTGTCTTTTTACAGCGAAAGCTGTTATGAGATCACAACAAGGGCCGTTTTTGCGCCGTAGTTGTCCGCCGCCGGTGTCCGTAACCACTATCGCGCGAAATAAGAAAAAAACTTGTTGGGACGCGTGTACGCGCGGGAGAAGCAGACACGACCGCGCGGCGTGGATCCCAACATCAACTGGTTTTATTCAGGTTCTCTGCAGGTTCCGGAGAGCAGCGGAGGGTGGCGCTGCCTGGCGGCTTGGCTTGGCTTGGCTGCCGCCACAGCACTCCCCCCCTAGTGAGTTGCCGAACGTAGTTAAAGTACAGTGTTCGTTAAAGGTCCAGGCGAGTGGGTGCTCTTGATAGCCGCCCGCTGTGCGTCAGCCGGGAGGGCACCTCGTGGACTTGGGCTGGCATTGAAGCTGGGGGTCCTGGCGATGATTCCCTTAGTGGAGGCAACACGGCATCGTCACGGTCCATGTGTGCTGGCTTGATGCGGTCCAACGACACGACCTCCTCACGGCCGTTTCTCTTTATTGTGAATTGTTTGTTGCCACGGCGGAGGACTTGAAACGGCCCATCATAGGGTGGCTGAAGAGGTCGCCGAACCGCGTCGTGTCGTACAAACACATATGGGCACGATGTTAGATGTGGGTCGACGTGCGCCACACGCGACCCTGGGGGCCGTGGAGGTACCGCGCGCAGTTTGCTCATGACGTTGCGTAGGCGAAGTGCATAGTCGCTGCAAGCTATGGATGCCTCCTCTGAGCCGCGCGCAAAGAGCTCTCCCGGCAGCCTGAGTGTCGTGCCGTAGACCAGCTCAGCGGCGCTGCAGCCAATGTCCTCTTTCAAGGTGGACCTTATACCCAAAAGAACGAGTGGGAGGGCCTCCACCCAGTTGTGTTCCTCCGTTGCCGTGAGCGCAGCCTTCAGCTGGCGGTGAAAGCGCTCCACCATGCCGTTGCTCATGGGGTGGTACGCTGTCGTGCGTATGCGTGAGGTGCCCATGAGCTGACTGATGGCAGTGAAAAGGGCTGATTCGAATTGTCGGCCGCGGTCTGTTGTTATCGTGGAGGGCACACCGAAACGGGCTACCCAGTGGTACAGGAAAGCACTCGCAACCGTCTCGGCAGTGATGTCCGCGATAGGGATGGCCTCCGCCCAGCGGGTGAACCTGTCGACACAGGTCAGCAGGTAAGCCTTTCCGTGGCAGTGTGGCAGTGGGCCGACGATGTCCAGGTGGACATGATCAAAGCGAGAATCCGGAGTGGGGAGTGTTCCCAGTGCTGTCGAGGTATGGCGTTGTATCTTAGAGCGCTGGCAAGCTACACATTCGCGTGCCCAGCGTCGGACGTCCCGATTTACGCCCGGCCAGACAAATCTTGCCGTCACCAGTCTTTGGGTGGCTCTAATCCCCGGATGAGACAGTCTGTGCAAGGACTCGAACACATGGCGACGGAGGCTCGCGGGCACGAACGGGCGAGTTCTACTGACGCTTGTGTCACAGCAAACCTTGTCCTCGGATCCGGGAACTGGGATCCACTCAAGATTCAGGGCAGTGGTCGCGGTCAACAAGTGTTTCAGTTCGTCATCTTCACGTTGAGCGGCTGCCAAAGCGGGAAGATCAACCTGTAGTGTGGGCATGATGGCGTTCACAGGATTCCGTGAGAGGGCGTCCGCTACCTCGTTGTCGCCGCCTTTGACGTGGCGGATATCAGTCGTGAACTCTGATATATAGGCCATTTGGCGCCGTTCACGTGCTGTGTGCGTTCCACCGTCGGAGCTTAGCGAGCGCAATGCATAAGTAAGCGGCTTGTGGTCAGTGAGGACGAAAAAACTCTACACCTTCCAGGAAATGGCGAAAATGTCGTATGGCAGCGTACACGGCCCGCAGTTCTCTCCCGAAGGTGCTGTAGCGGCGCTCGGTAGGTGTTAGCTTCCTCGAAAAGAAGGAAATCGGGCGCCAGATTCCCCCCCAACGAGCTGCTGTAATACAGCCCCAACGGCTGTATCGGAGGCATCCACCATTACGCTCTGCGGGACACCGGACCTGGGGTATTCAAGCAGTGCGGCGTTTGCCAAAGCGTCCTTGACCTCGCAGAAGGCTTCTTTTGCTTCTTGAGACCAGGAAGAGGGTGTCCGAGCCATTTCGTGAAGTGGCCAGCAGGTCGTGAAGAGGTTGAAGGATCTGGGCGCAGCGGGGGAATGAAACGGCGGTAGAAGTTTACCAAACCCAGAAATTCCCCGAAGCTGGCGCTTGGCGGTCGGCTGCGGAAATCCTTGCACGGCTTCAACCTTGTTGGGTTGAGGAAGAACTCCTGAGGCGGAGATGACGTGTCCAAGAAACGAGAGTTGTCGCACACCAAGCTCGCATTTGGCCATGTTCACGACCACGCCATGTTCCACTAAGCGCTGGAAGACGATGCGCAGATGATTCACGTGCTCTTCCGGAGTGCTGCTGGCGACTAGCAAGTCGTCAAGATAGGCGTGGCAGAAGCTGAGGCCGCGTATAGCACCGTCCATGAACCGCTGGAATGTCTGACCCGCGTTTCGGAGTCCGAATGGCATTCGGAGGAATTCGAAAAGTCCGAAAGGCGTTGCGATGGCGGTCTTCGGGACGTCCTCCGGGGCAACGGGAATCTGATGGTATGCCCGCACCAGGTCGATCTTCGAGAAGATAGTGGCACCGTGAAGCCTCGTCGTGACATCGTGTATGTGCGGTACCGGGTATCTGTCTGGAGTCGTTACCTGGTTCAGCGCCCTATAGTCCCCACATGGTCGCCAGTCTCCCGGCGTTGACTTTGGCACCATATGAAGTGGAGATGCCCAGGCGCTCGACGAGGGTCTGATGATCCCTAGCTCCATCATGTGTTCAAATTCCTGTCGTGCGACCTTCAACTTCTCTGGAGGCAAACGGCGAGGCCGCGCGTGCACGGGTGGGCCGCTGGTGGCGATGTAGTGGCGTACCTCGTGCTTCGCCGCGGCGCTGGCTGGCGGCTGCCTCGTCAACTCGGGAAAATCCTGCAGAATGCGAGTAAAACGTTCTGCACCGGACGGCCCGAGCAGAGTGGGGCTCAGCGGAGGGTGGTGCGAGGGATTGCCTTGCACAGTTGCCTGCGACACGGGATCGTGAAGGCGGCGGTTGCGCACGTCGACGAGAAGGCCGAAATGCCGAAGAAAGTCCGCACCCAAGATGGCGAACTTCACTGCTGCCACGATGAAAATCCACCGGAACGTTCTGTTCAAGCCTAAATCGAGTGGCAGCGAGCGATGTCCGTAGGTGGCGATGGTTGTGTTGTTGACCGCCTGAAGCGGGGACGCACTGGGGACACGGCGATCGGTGGACCCAACCGGCAGCACGCTTCACCTCAGCGCCGGTGTCCACGAGGAATCGAAGGCCACTGTCGCGGTCGGTGAGGAAAAACACTGATGGACGACGTTCGGGGGGCCTCTGCGACACTGGTCGTCCTCAGTGCCGGCCGCTCCCGTTTCCCGCATAGTCGCACGGAGGAATGCATTTGCGAGCAGCATTGCCATGCTTCCTGTGATACCAGCAGATTCTCTGTTGCACTGCTGGGCGCTGGCGCTCCTCGGGAGTGCTGCGGGCCTGCATCGCTGCGACGGTATCGGCGAGGCGGGATATCTGCTCCCGGATGTCATGCAGCGTGGTCGTGGGCGCGCCGCCGGCGATGTCTGGCTGTAGCGCCGCGACGGACGGCGGAGCGACCGCCAGCACCGAGTCCGCGAGCTCGGCGAGTTGAGACAGGCGTTTGTCGGCAGCCGAGGCGAGGACCATGCGCACGTTGACCGGAAGTCGCTGTAGGAACAGCTCGCGAAGCAGTCTGCTGTCGGCATCGGTGGTGGCTGCGCCGGCCGTGTGCAACAGCTGCCTCATGTGGCGCAACAATTGGCTGGGCGTCCGGTCCCCGAGCTCGGTGTCGTGCAGTAGCTGCTGCAGTCGCTGAGGCTCCGACGGCGTGAGGCGGCTGATGAGCAGCTGTCTGAGCGCTGTGTACGCGTTCTCTGCAGGTGGAGCGACCAGCAGATCGCGTATCTCGCTCGCTATTGCCGGTGGGAGGCTGGCGACCACGTGGTGATACTTTGTTAGCTCAGCGGCAATACGACGAGCGGTGAATTGGGACTCCACCTGCAGGAACCACAGCTGCGGGTCCGCTGTCCAAAACGGCGGGAGCCTGATGTCGACGGCGGAGATGGCCGGTGCGTCAGGGGGAGTCTCCATGGCGTCGATCGCTTGAAAAAGGCGGTAAGCCTCGTCCGGGTCACCACTGTTGGGACGCGTGTACGCGCGGGAGAAGCAGACACGACCGCGCGGCGTGGATCCCAACATCAACTGGTTTTATTCAGGTTCTCTGCAGGTTCCGGAGAGCAGCGGAGGGTGGCGCTGCCTGGCGGCTTGGCTTGGCTTGGCTGCCGCCACAAACTAAATAAATAAAAAGGACGTAGAACAGAATGGGAATCGAACCCGGTCCCTCTGCGTGGCAGCCCAGTACTCGACCACTACGCTGGTGCTTGAAACTGCGTTACAAACTGACCCTATGCAGTCTTGATGTCGGGTAAGGAATCGCGTTAACATGCGTAATAAAGCGTTTTAGAACAGTAAAGTAACAACCAGGCGTCACACTATGCGAGTTGCGTAACGAGTGGGTCGTTCAATGTTCCAACCCATTACAAAAGCCTGAGACATAATTCTCCATCGTCGCCAGCCACATCATCAACAAAGTGCACATAATGCGTTACAAGCGTGCTATGGGAAACGTGCAGCACCTAGAGGGGGGCGCAGCAGCGCACTGCACCTATGCGCCGCCAGCGCCGTGAGTGGCGACTTGCGGCCACTTCAGTGTCAACTGGCGTGCTACGAGTCGTCGTCTCTCCGTCAGCTACGCCAGCGTTGTATGCAAGTGCGTGTGCGCGAAGGTGACAGGTTTGATAAAACGGGTAGGCTTCCAGAAAGTTAACAGTGCACGATTATTTTGGGGCCTCAAACGAAGAGAAAAGATTTAAATTTACGGACTCACTCATGTTTTCGATGTGACGTAGCACAGACGCGCGACAGTGCTTTGAAAGGGCGATTCGTGCGGCCGGCCGGCGTAAAGCTCGAAGCATAGACCGTCACCATCAATGTTTGCAAACATTTCTTGCCATTTTGCCTGCTTATTGTTGAGTAAACGATGGCATATGTGTCTGACATGTGTTTGACAACCCCTTGCTATGCGCGCAAGTAATACGTACGGTCGCCGAACTGCACGTGTTGCATTTAGTAATGCGTGACATTTCCGCGAAGTTTTCTGTGCAGTAGTTCAGCTCCGTTGGTAGGCGTTGCTCGGGCTGCAAGAGTCCTTGAGTAAATTTGTGACGTGCCAGCTTTGCACGCGATATCTGAGCTGTCACGTAGCGCAATAGAACGGCGTGGCCCGGCTTTGCTTGCACGTACAGTGCTGTTAAGGGCTATGACAGTACATGGGAAATAAATTCTGAAATTCTCGCGGTCTACGACGCATTTTGCCTCGCATGCGGGACTTCTTCCTTAATGTTACTGTTCACGAACTTCGATACGGCGTAAAAACAGCAGAAGCGTACGAGGGAGAATTGCTGGATCTGTCAATTGCTTTTCGCCAATGAATTGTGGACTGCAGACTCGAGATCGCTTTCCCGGCTGCCTCTCGGTTCCTCCAACCTGTTAAAAATATCAGTTAACATGCGTGGAGAGTAAATTCACAGCGAACTAGCTACAGCACGTACTTCATAAACGTGCCCGCGGGATCACTTGCTTTACACGGCCTACACTAATCCAATCCAGTGTTCCCGCCGGTTTCTGAAGCACAGTCACGGCGGAAAACTGAAAAATTTTTGTTCCAGGGGCCTAGTTTTTATAGTTATCGGCACAGTTTACAACACAGCGATTCATACGCGACACTGCGAAGCACCGCTAACAACCTTACACGGCTGCGCTCATGGGTCGGCTGCTGCACGGAACACGCCAATTCCTTTCGTTCACTCCCGCACCGCGGCGCCACCGGCTCAGTGCACGTTCCCCATAGCGGGTACCGCGCTTTTCCGAAGAATGACGAATAATGGCACAGTGGACGCTTCCCCACTACACAAAAGTTATGATGATTTATGGCGTAGTGGGTACCACGCAAGTGGCTTGTAGTTGCCCCAAGAGTGTTTAAAATAGGCTCTAGAATCGCTGCCCTTCCAGCTTTCGCTGTGACTGTGCTGCGCGTTCCGCGCAGGCCTGGCGTGTTTTTGTCTCTCCACCGTCAGATGGCACCACCTGTCCAGGCCGCTCAAGTTTCTGGCTGTTGCACTCGGGCACGATGGAAGAAATACTTTAGGTGAGCGAACGCCTGGACTACCCGCTCCGCGACTAGGTCCTGCTTCGCAAGCAGCCCGAGAGATGGCGCTATCAACTTCGACCCGGCGCGACCGTTAGGGTGTTTTGATGCCCGCGCCGCCCGCACGCATCGAGGCACTCTACGGCTTTTTAGCGGACGCAACGTCCCCGGGTGCATACTGGCCTTAGCCTGCGTCTTCTAATGTAGCTCTTGCAGTTAACCAACGTGCATGTAGCTAATATTTACCAGACAAAACTGTAACGTCCCGAAGGCTAAAAGCCGTGAGAACGGCTTGACAAAGATCCTTGTGACCTGTACATACACATGGCAGTAGTGCGGAAATGATTCAAGGTACCTAACACGCAAGTACGAAAGAAAACATGAACAATACATACTGATTCAAAAACGATTTCACAATGGATTAATTTTAAATACATATTATAAATGTGTAGTAAAAAAAGGGTTTCCAGAAATCAATGTACACCGTGCATAGGCCATCTTATACATTGACACCTGTACACTTAAATCACACATTATACATTTACGTGATCACACATACTTCCGTATCGCTAACATAACGCAAGATAACAAGATCTAACATGATACAATGTATTTACACTAGAATAAACTATGAAAATATGAAATATAGACATGAAGATAGTTTGTTGCGCATGTGCCTATGACGCCAGAGAGCAGAAATGTGAATGTAATTGTTTCTTATTGCAGGTGATCGTACTTTCGTGCGTTTTAAGTGTTGTGGGAACGCTGTAGGCCAAGGCTTGGTATCTATACGTAGTGCGGAAACGCGGTACGAACCAAATGTCTGTATTTCTTGTGGGAAATGCAATGACACGACGCTCTAGGCATGGCAGTGATCTAATGAAGTTGGAGAGCTCCCTGTTTGAGAAATAAAGTGCGCGAAATAAGCGAAATGTATAAACGTTGTCAGCTCGTATTATATTGAATTCTTGGAAAGGTTCACGCGCGTTGATCCGAACGGGTCAATATTTCCAATTTGGCGGACTATCTTTTTTTGCAGAGTACTGGTTTTCTTTATATTTGCTTTGCTTGTCATGGCCCATAAAAGGGTGCAATAGAGTAGATGTGAATTAAACAGCGCGTTATATATCTGAAGTTTGACCTTGAGCGGCAAAATATTACGACAACGAGACAACACTCCTGTTACCGAAGAAAGCTTCTTACAAATAAAATTTACATGTTTATCCCAGCCTAGGTTGGTTTAAAAATAAACTGCAAGTATTTTGTGGGTATAAACAATATCTATCAGCACTGATTCAAGAACTAAATGTTTATGGGAAGTGGGTACTTTATTATTGACACGAAAACCAATGGCTTTGGTTGTATTTGGATTAATTTTAAGCCGGTTCATTCTGGACCACGATGAAATTCTTGAAAGCGTATCATTTGCTTTGCTTATAATATTATCTAAGCTAATGCCATCAAGGATTATTGTTGATTCATCCGCATATTTAACTGTTGTGTCTAGTTGAACAATATCATTATTGTAAACATTGGAAATCAGTGGACCAAGTATACTTCCTTGCGGTACACCACGACTGAGGGGCAAAAATGGCGAGCTATTTTTATTAATGGCACTTATTGCTAAGATATGATTGAATTAAAAGATTTGCGAACACCACGAATGCCCTTTGATTCTAATTTCTCTTATATGACTAATGCAACGGTGCCTGAAGTATTTCGTACCAGACTACCACTCGCTTATCACGTTCACTCAGTAGATACGATCACTAGAGGCGAAGCACATCCATTTGTCAAACATTCATTACCGCGACGATTACATTTCGAAACGAGCGGAATGCAGGAATAGCCCGTTTCTTTTGCCCTCTGGTGCACCTAAGAATCCCAAGTAATGCAAATTAATTCAGAAACTCACAATGCCGTACCGGATCTCCACATTTGAAGTCCTGTGACATTAAACTTCGCAACTAGAAAAAAAACAACCGCATGTGTTGATCCACTTTATTAAAGAAGCTTCCCGGTCTTATGGGTCCTCGTTTTTAAAGAACGAAAATAAACATCTGGTAAAACTTTCGATTCACTGAGACGAAGGCTACGCAAACTAGTGTCTAAGCACGTGAGGATGGTGCGCGATTCGGCGTTGCAGGATAAGATTTTTCTATTAAGGTAAATAAGAAGGCGTTGCTACTGCGTGACTATGAAAATTTATTCAAGTGAAGAAAAATTAAAAACAGCATGTAAATATTTCCAACACAAAATTTTATGTACAATGACAAGTTATACATTAAATAATGCAAGGTGAACCAAACAAAAAAATCTCACACTAGCATCGACATTTTTCGTATTTCCTGGCTAGCTTATTCTTCAGTTTTCGACAATACTGGCGCATGCGGATACATATGTAATAGTGGAGCATATTTCAGTCGGCAACACTTTGATCCATCCCTGTGCTTCCTGCAAGCGAACGAGGCTGGGTTTCTTCACAGCGTTTTCCGAGTGTAAATGTGCAGTGTAGCTCGCGACATGTCTGCCGTATGATCTTCTTTCGAGGGCTCTTGATCTTTTTCGATAAGTATCCCGGAGCACCTTCGAAAATAAACAGCACAGCGTCCTTAGCGAGCCTAGTTCTCCTCACTTCCGTCATTAAAACATGCCAGTCTATCTCAGCAGACTACGTCTTGAGGATGAAATGGGGAACAAATTGTCTTTCGCACACACATCTGTCCTTTGCAGCACGCGGTGTTTTCGTGGTATCGCACGGAAAGACTTTCATGCCTGAAGACTTTCTTCGTTGGTTGGCGGCGAGAAAAGCGCGTACTTTCCTTTGCAAGATTTTTACCCACTGTTGCGAAAGGACATTAAGTACTTGCCCATTCTTCCGCAGAGCAAAAGCACTTGATCACTAACATATTTTCAAAAACGAGCTCAAAAAGCAACGGCAGCAACAAGAAAAAGTGCGTGCACTGCACGGCTAACGTAGCACGAGATCTGTGAAACGTCGATGGTGGTTGCGGTCATGGTGGTCGACGCTTTAATTCGCCGAAAAATCGGAACCAGTCTGAAGACTAGTTGCTTCGACTTAGGCGGCGGGGATCACTTGGAATAACGCAGCCCCCACCACGTTATCGAGGGGTTTTGCCGCACACCACGGTCCTCAGTCCGGCGCGCCATCTGTCGGCAAGCGGAAAAGGAGAACACAAACCGGCTCTCCCCTGAAAGCGCTCCCTCCGCGTCGTTCGCTCACCTAAAGTATTTCTTGCACCGTGCACTCGGGTAACCGGTAAAACGCTCACGCTAAAAAGTTTTTGGATAAGCTAAGGCTCTGATATTGTTATGGGAAGAATGCACACGTGCGTGGACAGCAGCGCTTTAGCGGCGATGGGATCGATGAAATTTGATGGAAGCGAAGTACGAGCCACCTTTCGCACGATGCGCAGGTTACCGTACACAACGGTACTGTAAACTAGCTCTGCCAAAAGACCCTTTCAGCAATTCCTTTTTCACTTTGAATGGTCGGCGTGGTCATGTTTCTGCTGAGTGTCTGCTCTTCACATCTTTCGTCTTCCGACTCCGCGCAAGCCTCTCCGACATGTCTTGCACGACTTCGGTTTGTGCCACCCAATACGTCACGCGAGGTTGGATTTCGGTTTTGATCTTTCTTGCATATTTAATATTATTTTCGCAATTCGACGCTGATTTCTGCTATCAGGCGCGTAAAGGGAGCGTTTAAAGAAGATGTAATTGGCGTTACCTAAATATGGCTAAAGAAAAAAAGAAAAAAAACGCCATAGTTCGCTTGGGGTCATGAACCATTTTTCCACGTAATCATCTAATAACCTCTGTATCGGAGTGTATAGCCTCACGAATCGATCGCTGCAAAAACTTCTCGAATCCGTCAATAACGAGAGCTGCAAGGGCTTGTCGTGCGCTTTTCCCCTCTTTGTTCCGACGAGCGCCCTGGAAACTAGACAATGAGGGATGACACGGGGCGCAAAGAAGTCACGTTGGTTACGTCAGCGTGCGTGATGACCTTGAGCGCACGAGATGAAACGCGATGACGCGTTCGCTCTCTCCCGTTGTCACTCCTACGCGCGAGTGTGGCTCACTGTGTAATGTTAGCACACTATGGAGCGCCTGCACGTGGCAGCACCGCGTGGCAAGAAGCGCATCTGATCGGAACGCCTCTCGTGATTTATGTCGGCTATTGGCCAATAGCGTGCTGTCTGCTGTTCGACGTCGAACAGCAGCTGCCGGCAGCTCCGAGGAGAGTGAGTACACGCCTCTGTCTGAAAAGAGGGCGCCTGAAAAAAATGTAACTTAACACTCCGCTCGTAAACTCTCTGCCGCGCACGACTGCAAGATTTAATTAGCTAAGATGTTCGTAGCCGTGTCTGCTAGCCGCAGGATGTGTGTTCATGATCCCCTAAAAAGCACTTCCACTTCGATTTGCGTGAGCCGGTAGTGCAGATTATTATTCGTTTATTCATTAAAAAAAAGTTGATTTCGTTCATTTCATTTATTTACTTTTTTTTTCGTTTATCTTTATAGGACTAGTTTGTGAGTAGTGGGGTTAACCCAATTTTTGTGGCACATGCCTGAGAGGGGTTTTTTAGTTGAGTAATTGTTCACAAGGTGTTAGGAATCCACGCAAATGTCCCAGCCATTTTTCTTGGTCCCATTTGTGGGATCTCATCAATGGACTGGGTGATTTTTAGACCGCTTTAATTCATGTGAATTTACATCATTATTACTACACTACAGTTAAATAACCTAGCTTATACTTTCCCCGGCTGTTGGATTCATTTGATTGTGTCTAACAAAAAGAAAACAAAAAAAAAACGAACACCTGGAAAGATTCACTTCTTTCGTTCAAACTTCAGAATTTAACGCGTATATATTTCGCTTATCTTCTGAATTTTTACGTTTTCCTGTTTTCAGTGACTCGGAAATCAATTAATGGCACGCACTATGCATCAAAGCCCCAAATCACTCAAAAGAAAAGTGAAAAGAAATTCGTTTTCCAGCGTTAAACACGGTGATTTATAAGCAGAAATACTAATATTATGCGAAGGTTTTTTTTAAAGGCGAATGCATTTCTTAGTCGGGCTATGTCAGGCGGCGTTGTCCGGCGTTGTCCGCGG
>JALIZH010013757.1:0-12500 GCA_030522465.1 Rhipicephalus appendiculatus | reverse complement strand
AAAACGGGACATTACAGGAGAAGTAATCCTAGGAACGTCTGTTAGGACGATGTCAGATAGAAAGGTATTTAATTTTTTTCTTTTTTTGTTTCAGTATGCTGCTGGTTCTTTATACGGTCCGTGCAGGAGAGGTTACATGAATACATGGAAGTATCTATACATTGCCGAAAATTCATGGTGAAAATTCAGTACACTGAATGAGGTCGATGAGCGTCAGTCGTATTGCAACACATAGTATCGTTAGATAAATTGTTCCAGTGGGAGATATCGGACGGAAAAAGGGAGTGTTTGCGGGTGTTGATACGACATAATCGCTGGTGGAATGCTTTAGAATGGCACGCCAACAATCAACGCGCTGTGTGCGGAAAAGAAGTGTATTTACGGGACAGTGCGATTTAATCTGAATAATTTTATCCAGTTAACTAAAATCACCAGCCAAGCATTTCGTACAGAGCTAACCAGAACGAACGGCCCCGATGTTCATTGCTGGGCTAATCGCCACGGATCGCTAAAGTCTTTCTCAGTTACTAGTTACGTCTGTACAGAAATAATAACTGGTGCTTTCCGCCCGTGTGTTCCCTTTTTAATTCTTACTGGACCGGGGCTTAGCAGAGGAGCTTGCCCAATTTCTGTGCAACATGCGTGCTAGAGGTTTTTGCGCGCATGGAATGGACGAATTTAGGTTTCGCCTATACTCATGTACAGATAAAAGAACGTCGATGCGCATTGTAAAGGGCACATATATTCTAGGTACTCATCATTTGTAGGCGTATGGCGGAGCACACTGGAATGATAATTTTTCTTTCGGTCAGTGACTGAGAGCAAGTTTTAAAAATTAGAGCACTTTCACGGCAGGAGTTGAGCGAGGGAAGCATCTGGAGGGAATAAGTGGATGCTTTGGATCCACATAGTTGTTCAGAAAGCGTGAATGCTCATTGTATAGCTAATGAAGTCTGCGCTCGCAAAGCGAAGTAGCTTGCCTTCCTACATGAGCTATCACCTTTCATGCCTTTAATAAGCAAACAGGGATGAAAGTTATCCTATATTTGCGCCAATTTCATCCTCACTTCGGTGCAGTTGATATTTCGAAATATTTATTATCCAGGTTTACAATTGAGGTTTACAGGTTTACAAATGACTGCTATTTGATTCGATGATAGAATCGAAGAAAGCAGCGTTCCATTTGAATATCGAAATTTTTGAATACTCGCACACACACCACGTGAATACGTCGCTGCAAATAATGCACCTGCTGCATTCTGTTTCACGAAATCGAATGAAAATGACAACACGTTTTTTTTTTTTTTTTTTCTGGGTTACTTGCTGGTGTTTGATTTGGTAGGCTTTTCAGCAGCCCGCGTATTATGTGATGAGATGAGGTTGAAGTATGACTGAGCATTACGTGATCCTAAGACGATCTGCGCATATACCGGCGAAAAATAGATGCCCGCTCTAACGGGAAACGAAATTAAGGTAAGCGCACTGTGCAGTGTTTGCCTTGTCTTTTATTACTTTTTTTGCACGTCCTGTCTTACGCGCTGTTTGTATCTTTTTATAACGCTGAGATATAACTAAAACACGCGTTTCACTCAAGCCAAGCCAAGTCAAATGAGAGCAACTACCACATCGACCTAACCATTGTAGTAGTCGCTTGTCGGCCCCGTGGAAGTAGCGCAGTAGCAGACGACTCGCCGAGACCAATCCTAACGCGACCGTAGAGCCCCCCGCCTGGTTGGCGATGGCGGAGAGACGCTCCGCGCCACTGGAAGGCCGCGCTCTTTGCCAACTGAGTTAATCTAAAAACGTTGTCGTATGCTGGCGTCGTCGTTTGACGTAACGCAGGCAAAATCACACATAGCATAGCCAACTGTAGCATACTGAGCGCGCGCTCGCGCCAAAGAGAAGTCTTCTTCCTCTTGTTCTTCGAGCGCCTTCATGATGATATTAAGTGTGGACATTGCTACATGGCTAGGGAAACACGACAACAAAAACCACGTATGAAAATTCAAAGAGGAAGCAAGCGAGAAGCAGAAAGGGAGAGAGAAAAAAAAATAGGAAGAAAAATACAAACAAATAGAAATAAAGACAAATAACACAGGAAAAAACTGGAAAAGAGAACAAGAGAGGCGGAAAGAAAAAGTAAACCGAAGAAAAACAAAGAAGGCTGCCCAGCTCCGCACTTCCTTGAGGCTTGGCATCACTAGGGCGAAGCTGCCTTCATTTTTCAATGTATTTTTCTTAGTATTTACCGCACCCTCTCAACACTACATCTAAGAACACATTCGGAAACAATTTTGTTTGCGCGCTTCTTTTTCCAGCGTTTTCAAAATTAAACAAATGTTGGGGGTCGTTACTGATGCGAAACACACACACACACACGCGCGCGCACACACGCACGCACACACACGTACACGCACGCACGCACACACACACACACACACACACACACACGTACACACACGCAAACACACACACGTACACGCACGCACACACACACACACAATCTGGCGATGATACGCAACTACCGAAGTGTTACCACCAGGGGTTTTTCAATATACACCCAATACACGGTGCACAGACCTTTCTTCTTTTAGGGGCGAAGCTCCTTAGGGTGTGGGTCTGTCCCTCCTCTGTAGCAGTAGTAGTAGTAGTAGTAGTAGTAGTAGTAGTAGTAGTAGTAGTAGTTGTTGTTGTAGTTCTAGTAGGTAGGTAGCCACGTATAGTGGAATGTACCCACTCCACGTGATAAAGATGACGATGACGAAGTATAGAGGAATGCACCCACTACACATGATAACGATGAAGTATAAGCGCGTTACAGTATAGTGGAATGTACCCACTATACGTGATAACGATGACGATGACGCAGTATAGTAGAATGTACCCACTACACGTGATAACGATGAAGTATAAGCGCGTTCCAGTATAGTGGAATGTACCCACTACACGTGATAACGATGACGATGACGCTGATGACCATGGAGTATAAGCGCGTTCCAGACCACACATTCTCTTTCTGCCACGGATGAAAACGATCGAGCTTCGCCCACTCATCATCATTCAATTCGTGGATATGGCGTGATTTTTTTTTGTTTACACTTCCTTCGCTTCTGCCTGATTCCGGGATCGAACACACGGCCTCGAGATAACACTCGTAACAGCGCGAAATCACGAAAAAAAAAAGACAAGGCAGCGATGTGCTTTTTTTTTCCATTTTTTTTTTCTGATGCCCTAACCTTATTCAAGCCCTATTATTTAGCGCTGTTTTCAGACAACCAACATAAACTCGCCACTGCAGGTTCCGCGCTCACAAGCAGCTATTGATATATACATACATTGATAATTTAAACAATTAAAGAATCGTTGCGAACTATAAAGAAACAGTAGAAAAACTAATGGCCCCTTTAGGCGGTTAGCATTATTTTGATTTCGCACACGCGTAAGTAATGACAGCTTCATTTTTATTGGCTAACGCGTAGCCTTGATAAAACGTACACCACTGTCAGGTACATTTCGGGCACCATTATTTCTGAAAATCATGCGCAAGGTTCCCCTGCGGGGGGGGCGGGGGGGGGGGGGGGAAGCGAAGGTTCGTCGCAGCGCCGCCCCCTCTTGGGTGACTAGAAGTGCCCCCGCCCGCTCCCCCCCCCCCCCCTCCCGTGCTTCAAAACCAGGAAACAAAAAAGGCATCCCGAAGAGACTTCTCGGAGGTGAGTTGGTGCTGGTGGTGGCAATGTATGTAGCTCCTCGAAGGACTTCGGCTTTCATCGTGAACAACGCCTCTCCCCGAGAAAAATCCGCGGCGGGTGTCGCTTGTGCTGTCTTTTGTTGCTTGTTTCTTAAGGCCTGACCACACGTGCCCGTTGCAGCGCGTCAGCGCGTGGTTTTTTGACGCGGCGTCACCCCCTCTCCCTATGGGCCGAGAGGGCTCGTGGCTACGCAAAGCTGCACGCCCTCTCTCTCTATAGGGAGAGGGCGCGACGCCGCGTCAAAAGCCACGCGCTGGCGCGCTGCAACGGGCACGTGGTCAGGCCTTTAGACGCCGTTTTGATGCGTGAGCCGGTCTTTCGTCGTTCCAAGGCATGCATGCCAGCGGGAACAACAAAGCAAAGACGCAAGAGAGGTGGTTGGTGCAGGGACCAACTCGCCCGGCAATAAATTTTACTCATCATCTGTCGTCCTTGACCAAGAAGAAACGAGCCTTTGTCCTTTTCTGACAGGCATGACAGGCTCAGGCGTGTTGTACAGGTGGCTCTGGTTGTACTCGGTCTTCACTGGCTGCGTTTTCTTTTTTTTATTTCGGCCACATTAATTCACTTCCCTTTATATTATAATTACTATAATTAACTAAAAATAGTGTCCCTATGCCTTCCTTGTGTTTCATTGTGTGTTGGCTTCATTAGGCTGTGTCTAACAAAAAACGGCTCCTAGAACCATTAGCGTAGCCAGCAGGGGGGTGGAACTTCCCTGCCGAAGAAATTCTGTCTATGACATGACGACATCCGCAAGGGGCGCTAGCACGGCTATGGCGGCTAGAGGTGTGCGCCGAGACTATACCGAGACGTCGGCGCGCCGCCGCTGACACTTTTCGCTGCGCCGCCGCCGCCGACGCCAACAGATCGGCGCGCCGCCGACGTGTTTTCTCGGCACGATCGGCGCGCCATTTAAGACCTTCGCCCCACCTGAAGGGGGAACCCTGTGCGCGCGCCTATGACAGTTCCCGTTCCAGTTCTGAAATGGTTACCCGTTACCGTTCTGAAATTGTAACGAGTACGTTACTAACTTACCGAAAAAAGTAACGAGTTACCGCCAACACTGGTTAATACTCGCCTGAAAGAACATATGAAACGCCCGTCACATCAGCTAGGAGAAGGAGCGTATTTGCTTCTTCATTGCACATTGCGCGATAGCTCGCCCGTTTTTGTAATGATGGCAAAATTATTGGTAAGCTGACTGAAGTGCATCGAATGCAAACACATGATCGCATGATCGGTACGTAAAATTATCGCGAAAAGAGGCGGCTTTTTTAGATAAATGTAGTTAGAATGTACGTATTACAATGCAGTGCGTTTGTATCTGCATGGCATTTTATGGCTCATGGGTGT
This sequence comes from Rhipicephalus appendiculatus, assembly GCA_030522465.1. NCBI lineage: Eukaryota > Metazoa > Arthropoda > Arachnida > Ixodida > Ixodidae > Rhipicephalus > Rhipicephalus appendiculatus. The sequence goes on along the minus strand of JALIZH010013757.1, from coordinate 7,395 downwards.
TTTTCTTATTGGATCATATAGATGGCTTGCACGTGACGACATGGTCGCAGCCTCTGTGGCGCTCCGCGATGGCGGCTTTGATGACAGACAAGTTGTTGTCAACATAAGCGTGCGCAGGGTTCCCCTTCAGGGGGGGCGAAGGTTCGTTGCAGCGCCCCCTCCCCTATTAAGTCAATGTATAGGGCTGACTTTGCGCCCCCCCCTTTTTAGGTAACTTGGGGGGGCGGCCGCCCCCTCTGCCCCCCCCTCGTGCGCACGCCTATGGCTGTCAACCTGCTTCAATGTGATAAGACGTGACAGCAACGCCTCTGGGCGTGAATACCCTGCATGTGATGCTTCGATAACGTTAATATGACATCGCAAACGTCGCTTCCATCAATGCTGGTGCTCCACAGTGACGTCAGTGCAAGCCATCTATATGCATACACAGCGCTTTCATCTCTACTGCATCGTAGGGTGCATGCTTGTGCGTCATAGTCTTCATTGCGAGCCGTTTATTAAAATGTTGTTAGACCCAGAGTGTGTGCTCGTCAAATTTTCTCCTCTAGTGTACGCGTCCTTCAAGGCTTGGTTCGTCGATCCTTCAAGCTATTTGGCTCAGCAGCAGACTCTCGTAAAACAAGCGCAACTAAGACACACACACAAAAGGGAAAATAAAAAGCTGCGCTGCCCATTTGTGAAAAAATATATACACATTCAACATACGCGCCGCGGTGGCACGGTGCTCGGATACTGACCCGGAGACGCGGGTTCGACCCTGGACGCTAAAGGCGAGAGGCCCGTGTATATGAGATGCCAGTTCATGTCAAAGAACCTCGGGTGGTCGAAACATTCGGAGCCGCCCCCCTGCCGCGTGCCTCATGTTCATATCGTGGTCTTGGTACGTGAAACCCCAGAAATGGTTATTACATAGCAGGGGCTTAGCCAGAAATTTTTTTCGGGGTAGGGGGGGGGGGGGGGGCACCTCCTTGATTTCGGGTGGGGCACCTCCTCGAAATTGTCATTTTTCACTATGTACGCTATGACGAAAAAAAAATTTCGGGGGGGGGGGGGGGGGGGGCACGTGCCCGGTGTGCCACCCCCGGCTACGCCACTGTTACATAGTACACAACTCGAGATATATGCTGGCTTTCTTCTTCTTCTTCTTTTTTTGTTTCTGTTCGAAGGCTTCACAACAAAAGATTTACGCTTTCCAAATGTCTCTCTTTAACACCTCTGTATGCTGTCCTCAGCCCTTAGGGCTAAAAAAACACCGAATTTCAGCCTTTTTAGCGGTTTAGCAAAGAAGGATGTAGTGAAACAGCCTTTTGAATTTGTGATATCGGTTTCCACGTCGCCGGCGCCGCCGCCGCCGCCGACAAAAAAGGGGCCGCGCGCCGCCGCCGATGAAATGGCCGGCGTGCGCCGATGACGCCGCCGCCGCCGACTCGGAACGACCACCACGCCGCCGCCGGCCGAAACCGGCCCGGCGCACACCTCTAATGGCGGAGCACACGCTGACGCCGCCTGGCGGGAAGAGCTCAGTATCCTTTCACTACGTAACGACGTGGGAGCGGCCCACGGTCGTCCCTTCATGGAAACGGGGGGGGACATCAACAAAGTTTACTACCTACCTACCTAGCTACCTACTACGTAACGACTGCAGATGCAGAGAACTCATGCAAATTTTTGGACAACCGCTGCGTCCCTGACGGACATCCATCCGAGGTAAACTAGCTGAGGCTTGATTTAAACGACGTAATGTTATGTTGCTATTCACTTGGCGCTACCCTACAAATTATCGGCCGTTCAGACAGTCCATCGGACAAACAGCAGTGCATTTTGCGCATCTACTCGTCCCAGGCTGTTCGAAGGCAATCACTGGCAAAACGTTTGCCCAAGTTTACCAGTCGAGCTTTATCTGAAAAGGAACTTGAGTTCACCCTTGTCGTCAGTAGATCGGTGTGATAAGCCCATCCAGGCGGCGTGCACACTTTTGGGCACGCCGCCTTAAAAAAAACATTTAAAAAAAGACGAAAACGTTTTTTTTTTCTTTATTTGACGAGCCTGGTGGCACACTCGTCACCGCCCCGTTATAAAGGGGACGCTCATAGCATCCATCCATTCATCCATCCGTCCGCGGAGTTGTGGCAATCGATGACAAATAAAAAAAAATACATAAAAAACGTACGTTTATTGAGCCTTGGGTGCTGGTTTAACTTGGAGTGTGGTGCGCATGCGGCAATGGTACTCGAACATGCCGGCTATGATGACGTCAAGTGAGCATAATCACGTTACGTTAACCTGCTTCAATGATAACGACGTGGTTAAGGCCTCTGTGAATGAAAAACTCACAGGGTCTCTTGTGCATCCACCTAAGACGACTCGAAGGCGAAAGCCACCTTTTTCTTCTCAGTCGAGGTATAAGGGGAGCACGAGCCGTGGCTTCACGTGCCACTGCCAAGCGCCGTCCTCATTTTCTTTTCTTGAGGTCGCGCGCCCTCCGGTTTCGTTCGCCGCCCAAAGGAGGGCGCTACAGCGGCCACACGATTAAGGTCCCTTACACACGATGCCTTACGTCTCGCGTTGGGCGCTCACGGGAAGACGACAAATGAGGCTGTAAAGGGTGATATGGGATGGACAGGTTTTGAAGTGAGGGAAGCTCAGAGCAAAATTAGATTTGAAGAGAGGCTGAGGAAAATGAAGGAGAGTAGATGGGCAGGGAAGGTTTTCAGGTATTAAATGCGAAGCATTTCTTAGCGAACTTCGGCGACTTTGAGCGTATCTATCTATCTAGCTATCTAGCCGCCTACGACTTTGTGCTCTCCTGGCCGTATCGTTAATGGGATTTATACCAAATTTGGTATGGCATAACATGACCGTATTGCGAACATAAATGGCTGGTCATATCACGAAAATCATGACAAGCTTGTCATGAAAAGCATGATTTACCCGCCACGCTCATGGCGCGCTCCCGGCCGTTTGGTTCGCTTGATATACACCAAATTTGGGATAGAGTGACGTGACTGTATGATGAACATAAATGACCAGTGGTAATATGGAAATCATGACTTGTCATGTGCGACATGACTTGCATGCCGCGCTCATGGCGCGGTCGCGGCCGTTTCGTTAGCTTGATATACACCAAATTTTGTATTGAGTGACGTGACTGTATTATGAACATAAATGACCAGTGGTAATATGGAAATCATGACTTGTCATGTGCGACATGACTTGCATGCCACGCTCATGGCGCGCTCGCGGCCGTTTCGTTAGCTTGATATGCACCAAATTTGGTATTAAGTGACGTGACTGTATGACGAACATAAGTGATCAGTGGTAATATGAAAATCATGACTTGTCATGTGCGACATGACTTGCATGCCACGCTCATGGCGCGCTCGCAGCCGTTTCGTTAGCTTGATGTACACCAAATTTGGTATTGAGTGACGTGACTGTACGATGAACATAAATGACCAGTGGTAATATGGAAATCATGACTTGTCATGTGCGACACGACTTGCATGCCCCGCTCATGGCGCGCTCACGGCCGTTTGGTTAGCTTGATATACACCAAATTTGGTATTGAGTGACGTGACTGTATGACGAACATAAATGATCAGTGGAAATATGGAAATCATGACTTGTCATGTGCGACATGACTTGCATGCCACGCTCATGGCGCGCTCACGGCCGTTTCGGTAGCCTGATATACACCAAATTTGGTATTCAGTGACGTGACTGTATGACGAACAAAAATGACCAGTCGTAATATGAAAATCATGACTTGTCATGTGCGACATTACTTGCATGCCACGCTCATGGCGCGCTCACGGCCGTTTCGTTAGCTTGATATACACCAAATTTGGTATTGAGTGACGTGACTGTATGACGAACAAAAATGACCAGTCGTAATATGGAAATCATGACTTGTCATGTGCGACATGACTTGCATGCCACGCTCATGGCACGCTCGCGGCCGTTTCGTTAGCTTGATATACACCAAATTTGGTATTAAGTGACGTGACTGTATGACGAACATAAATGATCAGTGGTAATATGAAAATCATGACTTGTCATGTGCGACATGACTTGCATGCCACGCTCATGGCGCGCTCGCAGCCGTTTCGTTAGCTTGATATACACCAAATTTGGTATTGAGTGACGTGACTGTACGATGAACATAAATGACCAGTGGTAATATGGAAATCATGACTTGTCATGTGCGACATGACTTGCATGCCACGCTCATGGCGCGCTCACGGCCGTTTCGTTAGCTTGATATACACCAAATTTGGTATTGAGTGACGTGACTGTATGACGAACATAAATGATCAGTGGAAATATGGAAATCATGACTTGTCATGTGCGACATGACTTGCATGCCACGCTCATGGCGCGCTCGCGGCCGCTTCGGTAGCCTGATATACACCAAATTTGGTATTGAGTGACGTGACTGTATGACGAACAAAAATGACCAGTCGTAATATGAAGATCATGACTTGTCATGTGCGACATGACTTGCATGCCACGCTCATGGCGCGCTCACGGCCGTTTCGTTAGCTTGATATACACCAAATTTGGTATTGAGTGACGTGACTGTACGATGAACATAAATGACCAGTGGTAATATGGAAATCATGACTTGTCATGTGCGACATGACTTGCATGCCACGCTCATGGCGCGCTCACGGCCGTTTCGTTAGCTTGATATACACCAAATTTGGTATTGAGTGACGTGACTGTATGACGAACATAAATGATCAGTGGAAATATGGAAATCATGACTTGTCATGTGCGACATGACTTGCATGCCACGCTCATGGCGCGCTCGCGGCCGTTTCGTTAGCCTGATATACACCAAATTTGGTATTGAGTGACGTGACTGTATGACGAACAAAAATGACCAGTGGTAATATGAAAATCATGACTTGTCATGTGCGACAGGACTTGCATGCCACGCTCATGGCGCGCTCGTGGCCGTTTCGTTAGCTTGATATACACCACATTTGGTATTGCGCGACGTGACTGTATGACGAACATAAATGACAGGTCTTAACATGTAAAACATTACATGCAAATTTTGTAAAGCATGATTTGGCTGCTTCGCATTACATCGATTCCCACAGTGCGTGGGATCTGCCGGCTTTTTTGTATAGGAAAAGCGTCGACACGCAGTGGAGAAAAAGAACTAGGAGGCTCACCAGTAAATATACGGCTAGCAGTGTGGGCGACATGGCAACAAGGAGCATTAAGCGAAAAGTCAGAGAGGCGGAGAGGACTTATTGGATGACAGCGATGGAAAAGAAGCCGGCTCTCAGTGACTACCGAAAAGGAAAAAACGAAATAAGGAGGGAGAGGTTTTATGATAATTCAAGGGGAAGCGCTTTACCTGTTAGAGGCAAGGTCGGGTTGCCTTAGAACGCGTAGTTATAAAGCGAGATTCTGTAACGAAGAAGAACAATGTACTTGCGGTGGGGGGAACTAAGGAAACGATGGAACATGTACTGATTGAATGTGGCGATATCCACCCAGATATACGTGTGGGCACGAGTCTACATGAAGCCTTGGGTCTTAGGGACAACATCGGAAAGCTGAACACGTCCGCGATAGAAATAAGTAAGAGACGGTTAGAGTATTGGTGGCAGAAAAGTAGAGATAAAGAACAAAAATGAAGAATGGGAAAAATAAGGTCATTCTGCCTTAAGAGGCAGAGAGATGGACCGTGAATTTATATTTTTCTTTGCTATAATAACATAGATTTAATCATTGTAGATAAGGCATTAGGCCAACACAAAAAAGAAAGCTTTTTTCGAGCCTGGTGGCAGACATGTCACCGCCCCGTTATAAAGGGGACGCTCATAGCATCCATCCATCCATCCGATGCGCTACAGCGGCATCGTGTGGCGTTACGTCGCATGACGTCACGCGAGAATTTTGTAACGTCATGGTGACGTCATAAGGTGATGATTATTTGCATCACCCGTCCCCGACGCCGCGGGACGGTCGCCGCCGACGGCCAAATTTCCCGTGCGATAAGGCACCCAAGGCTTTCGCCTTAATAAGGAAACAACCTGCATGTAATCTACTGGCAACAATGACGTGGCATCACAAACTAGGCATCCCATGGTGCTCCAACACTAGGTACTCCAACACTAGGTACTGCAACACAACTAGGTACTCCAACATGGTGGTTTCAGGGTCGTCAGTGAAAGCCACCTATTGTTAAAGATGAGAACTTTGGCAGATACCGCATCTGATTTTTTTCCCATTTCCGTTGTAAGGTCGTCTGTACGATAGATTATTCCGTAATTATCATAACTCATTACAAAATGTACAGAGCCAAAAAGTGGGTGGAAATAATAGAGACATTGTAGCTACACGCAATTCAATGGGTCAACGTTTTTTTTCGGTCACGCCGACGAAGATCTCAAACATCTCCCTGCGGAATGCCTACGACAGGATACTGCAAGCAGGGCTGCCGTTGGTGGCTACTTTGCGGCTAATTGACTACTTTAGAACATCACCTGACGACGAAAATATAAGGTTGGATCCATGGCTACTTTCTGGCTACTAGTAGCCAAAAGTAGGGTATTTTGATTTCGACACTGTAAAGGCGTGCATGCGTTTTTCCTACTGAAATACGCGCCAAATCGCGAAACTGATCAATTTCACAAAATAATCTATCCTCATGCCTCTTTCGAGCGGCACTTTCGTTCGTGTATTTCTTTTTGCGTCTTTCAATGTTCGGGAACTTGTGTAAGATACAACGCCGTGGCCTTCCTGACTATTTATCGTTTTACTGCGGAGTTTGCAGTTTAGCGAGAAACGAAAAGCGCTCGAAAAAAAAAAACAAGCCATTGTACGGCGGAGGCACGTATAACTGACGCTATATATGATTCGCTTTTGCAGCATAAGTCTTCTTCCAATAAGGCCAAGAATAACGGAAACAGGCGTACTGTGAGGTTCAGCGACAAAGCGAACACATGTGTGTAGCGAAAGGGAGCGAAAGGAAAGCAAGACAAATTTGATTTCGTTAAACGATTTGTGCGTGTTTGCATTGGAACCGCTGGCTGCGTGAAAATTCCCAGTTTTCTGGAGGCGGTCCGCGGCGCTGGCAAGCGATATATTGAATACGTGTGATATATATACTTACGTGATTGAGTTACGCCGAGGTGTATGTAGTGTCACGCAGCGATAAATTCGGGTGTTGTCAAACCGCGGCCCAAACCCTTCCCCCTGTCGTGCAGGTTACGCACTGTCTTCATCGGCTTTCTTCTTTAGCTTTCGCTTGCAAGTCAACTAAGGTTACGCGGCGAGCGTATAACATGGAAAACCAAAATGCATGAATTGGGGAATTTTAATCGGCGGACACTTCAACCAGCCAAACAGTGCAGTCGGCCGTCCGAGTGAGCC
>JALIZH010013755.1:0-103135 GCA_030522465.1 Rhipicephalus appendiculatus | reverse complement strand
TGTGCGACGCCAACTAAATGTTGAGCTTAACGACATGATTATAGTATCGTGCAGTGGGCGTGCCTCCCCCTTTAGTCGCTCCTGTAGAACGGTGCGCCGGTTTCGTCGTCACTGAAACGCTCTGGTACGCTTCCCCCTAGCGTTCGCATCACTGCACGGATTTTGCGAGACGGAGCGTGAAAGCAAGCTCTCTCTCTCGAAGCCGCTACCCGCATAAAAATTACGCGATAAAGAGGGGCCTTACAGGAAACATATTGGCCGCATCCTACGCAGCCTCCGAGCCAAACCTAACTAACCCGAAGTAACGCCATTGGCCGCTGAAAGCCGGTTCAGTGACTCGGCCTAATAGCGCTAGCTGTTCAGGTACTTTGCGAGCAAATAAAGGGGCAGGTCTTTGCGGTGAGCACGCAGACACAAAAAGCAACATCGCCCGTAAGGCTCGTTTTGTTCGTGGAGCTAAAAATAAGAGACGAAAAACAAAAGAAAGGTGCCTCTAACCGTCACTAGTTTCTTTTAAAACGCCTCTCTTCCCTCCTCCGCTCCGAGACCATCGGATATATATATATATATATATATCCTTGTGGTCGTTGGCGGGGAGTTAAAATGGGAAAATGCGGGAGGCGGACTTAGTTTATCGCGCGAACGGATTTCGCCCCAATTGGTTCGCATTCGCAATCGATACAATCCCGGAACGCGACAAAGAGTTCGAGAAGAGGAGACTCTGCAGAATCCTGTGTATAAGGAGGGAACGAAAAGGGGGGATAAAAATGAGAATGGTTGCGAGCGAAAGAGAAGGAAGAAGGAAAGTAGGAGGAAAAGGAGAAACGGGATTCTCACCTTCCTAGGGCTTCTAAAGTGTGCGTGGCTGTCTATATGCTATCTATCTATCTATCTATCTATCTATCTATCTATCTATCTATCTATCTATCTATCTATCTATCTATCTATCTATCTATCTATCTATCTATCTATCTATCTATCTATCTGTCTGTCTGTCTGTCTGTCTGTCTGTCTGTCTATCTATCTATCTATCTATCTATCTATCTATCTATCTATCTATCTATCTATCTATCTATCTATCTATCTGTCTGTCTGTCTGTCTGTCTGTCTGTCTGTCTGTCTGTCTGTCTGTCTGTCTGTCTGTCTGTCTGTCTATCTATCTATCTATCTATCTATCTATCTATCTATCTATCTATCTATCTATCTATCTATCTATCTATCTATCTATCTATCTATCTATCTGTCTGTCTGTCTGTCTGTCTGTCTGTCTGTCTGTCTGTCTGTCTGTCTGTCTGTCTGTCTGTCTGTCGATAAAATTTTAAAAAACAGACGAACTTTGCAAAAAGGCACGTGGTGAGAGATTACGGCTTGGGACGCCATCATGTGGGCATCATCATGACATCATGTAACGCCTAAATTTCTGTCGTCATTATGACGTCATTGCGACGTAACGTGACGACTTCGTCACGCGAAATTCTCGCATGGCCAAAAGTGGGCCGCATCTCGGAGGCAGCGTAATACCAGGTGTGGCGCACAAAGCTTGCAATGCCGGCGATCTTAGAGGCAGCGCAATACCACGTCAGGTGCACAAAGCTTTCGTGGGGCTTTTAATAGCCTTTAATACATTGAATGAGAAGATATAGGGGATGGTTCGCCGTTAATCACGAGTTTACCAACACTGTGAGTGTCAATGATTAAAATACTGCGCTTAAGTTACTGGGACATAAGAATTAGAGAGGACACACTTACGAAGTGGACGCGACAATCGCAATTGTCGTGTCCACTTTGCAACGTGTCCTTTCTAACTTTTTATGTCCCAGTAACTGTAGCGCCGTATTTTAATAATGCAAAACCAACTAGCCCAATACCTCACTTTGTGAGTGTCAATGCCACTTTGCAACCGCTGTCTTGCGTAGGGGTCGCTTTACTTTTTATAAACTGGTTGTCTGTTCTGTTGGCTGTCTTCGATTACTTATCGGATTGCGATACTCGTATCGAAGTTTAACCAATATTCTCTCTCGCTGGCCAGATCGCGGGCCAGATACTGGAGCGTAGCTTATAGATCTGATGATAAGAAAAAAAAAGTGAAAGTAGAGATTGAAAGAAGGAAAAAAGAAGGATTATACAAGAGGAGTTCTTTCGGGGAGAAAAAACTGGCCTTTTCACATGCGCAATTAATGACCTGCGTCCGCTAAAGCGAGAGCTCATTTTATACGCTCCGCGTGAACGAGGAATTTTTCGCGAGCCTGGACTGAGGGGGGCGAAATTCGAAAAGAAAGACGGATGGTCTTGTTGAGTAAGTAAAAAATTAGAGACGCCTTCGTGAAGAAAAGAAATAAAAAAAACAAGGAAGAAAAAAAAACTTAAGCCCCTGTTTATGCAAAATAGTGTATCCGCTCTTTGTCGTTAGGAACAACAGACACAGCGATGTACTGACCGCAATCGATACATTTTTTTTCTTGTAATTTTTCTGGGATATTGCCGTTCATTTGTAAGCGGAAAAGGGTGTGCGTACAAGACTGGAAAAAAGGTGTGCCGCCGAAAGAAAGAAAATAGGCAGAAAAAGAAAAAAAAAAGGAAAACGGTGTTTTTCTATAAATTGGTCGATATTTTGTTTCGCCAGTGGCGCGGGTTCAGTGAAGGGAGAAATGGTTTAATTTTTGCCGGCTTGGAAATATCTCCGCGTCTTTGCGGAGCCGTAGGAGAAATATGAATAAATAGATAAATAAATAACCAAATAAATAAATATTCGGCTATAATTGGGTTATCTTGCACAACAATTATATTATATTAATAGATGCGAACACAACAATTAATATTCAGATTACGCGCGGTGCGCGCGTACTCTTGTTAATTCGTGAGCTTACGCGAGCACCAGCGATAATTTTGGAAGGTGCGATCACATCTGTATAAAACAAAACGCGTTCTGCCGATGATCAGATTGCCGAAGGCCGACGACATTTATTGCCGCTATCAGTGTACAGCGCGCTTTGCTCGTACTTTGAGTTACTTAGATTTCTGGTCAGAAATTAGCTCAAAAAAAAAAATCACGCCATATCCACTAAGTGAATGATGATGAGTGGGCGAAGCTCGATCGTTTTCATCCACGGCAGAAAGAGAATGTGTGGTCTGGAACGCGCTTATACTTCATGGTCATCAGTGTCATCGTCATCGTTATCACGTGTAGTGGGTACATTCCACTATACTGGAACGCACTTATACTTCATCGTTATCACGAGTAGTGGGTACATTCCACTATACTGCAACGCGCTTATACTTCATCGTTATCACGTGTAGTGGGTACATTCCACTATACTGGAACGCACTTATACTTCATCGTTATCACGTGTAGTGGGTACATTCCACTATACTGGAACGCACTTATACTTCATCGTTATCACGAGTAGTGGGTACATTCCACTATACTGCGTCATCGTCATCGTTATCACGTGTAGTGGGTACATTCCACTATACTGGAACGCGCTTATACTTCATAGTCATCAGCGTCATCGTCATCGTCATCACGTGTAGTGGGTACATTCCACTATACTGGAACGCGCTTATACTTCATCGTTATCACGTGTAGTGGGTACATTCCACTATACTGCGTCATCGTCATCTTTATCACGTAGAGTGGGTACATTCCACTATACGTGGCTATCTACCTACCTACTACTATTACTACTACTACTACTACAGAGGAGGGACAGACCCACACCCTTAGGAGCTTCGCCCCTAAAAGAGTTTCCTGACTTCAATAAAGTTTTTTATCTATCTATCAATCTCCACCAGAGTGACTGTCGCATTCGTCATACTCACCACTACGTGACAATAAAATAGGTCTATAAGGCGTTTCTGGGGCTCACATGTTCTCTCGTTGAAGAAAAAATGATTGCTCGTTAGAGAGCGTGTAGATAAAGAACAGTTTATGCCAGCAGATAGGAAGAATATGAAAATAGCAGCTCTATGTGATCTACGCAGACCCATATGCACAATGCACCACAAAAATGTCGCTATACCAGCTTTGTTACTGCTGTACACTCGTGATTCGGTATTGAAAAATGGTCTTTTAAGGACAAGGTACACAAGTGTTGAAGATTGGGCGAGTTGGTTCGTCTTATTCGAACTGGTATAGCGCATTATGGTAATGAAGAAATGGCCGAGCAGATCGGCACAAAAGGACAGAGCGCAAGGTACAACTTCACACCGGTGTTTGCGCCATCGTGTGAAGGCATCTTATTAGAAGCGAATCTCCTTAGGCCGGCACCCCGCCGTCGCCGTCGCCGTTGAAGCTCCCTGGCACAGTGCCAGCTCTGGCGTCTCCCCCTCACGCGGGAGGATAAATGAGCTGTATGAGCGCTGGAACGCGGATGGCGTCTGCACGATGCGCAATGCGCGAGAATACGAACGCATGCGAAACGGAGGCAGATTAGTCTCTCTCTCCCTCTTTCTTCGACTCTACCCTCTCCCCTCAAACCGGTAAACACGTGAAACCATCACTTCACCCGGCCGTCCGCCCAGTGGTTAGTCCGTTGCCTGGACAGCGAAACGCCGCGCGCGCCGAACGCCGCGCGCGTCCCATTTCTAAGGAGCTTCGCTCATCGCTTGTATTCGTACACGGAACAACTGCTAGTTTTTGAAGCTGGTGTCTATTCCTACGGACAAGAATGGCGGCCATGTGGGAAACACTGAAAAAGCAACAATGAAAGGCAACAACGAAATGTGGCTCTGGAAAGTGACCTAAATAAAAGATAGTGCGGCTGATCGTCGACGAGTCCACGATCCAGAGAGCATCGGTTATTGGAAAGTGGCGCGTACAAATACGCATGTGTACAAATACGCATGTGCTTCGAGGGCCGCTTTTCTGTACGCTCGTGGGCGCCGGGCTTTTCGCGAACTATGCCGGCACCGCCACCGAACTCTGTTACTTGTAAAAGCAAGAAAATTCAGCATGTTTAACCAACTAGCCCATTGTCAAGTTTTAGGGGCGAAGCTCCTAAGGGTGTGGGTCTGTCCCTCCTCTGTAGTTGTCGTAGTAGTAGTAGGTAGGTAGATAGCCACGTATAGTGGAATGTACCCACTCCACGTGATAAAGATTACGATGACGCAGTATAGTGGAATGTACCCACTACACGTGATAACGATGACGATGACGCAGTATAGTGGAATGTACCCACTACACGTGATAACGATGACGATGACGCAGTATAGTGGAATGTACCCACTACACGTGAGGACGATGAAGTATAAGCGCGTTCCAGTATAGTGGAATGTACCCACTACACGTGATAACGATGACGATGACGCAGTATAGTGGAATGCACCCACTACACGTGATAACGATGAAGTATAAGCGCGTTCCAGTATAGTGGAATGTACCCACTACACGTGATAACGATGACGATGACGCAGTATAGTGGAATGTACCCACTACACGTGATAACGATGAAGTATAAGCGCGTTCCAGTATAGTGAATGTACCCACTACACGTGATAACGATGGCGATGACGCTGATGACCATGAAGTATAAGCGCGTTCCAGAACACACATTCTCTTCTTGCCATGGATGAAAACGATCGAGCTTCGCCCACTCATCATCGTTCACTTCGTGGATATGACGTGATTTTTTTTCTGACTTATAAAAGCTTCGCTTAAAAAAAGTCATCCAGTTCCAAAACACCGTGCTGTACCATCGGAAGGCCTCGCGTGGTCCATACCCACGGAAGGAGGCCTGCTTATAGTCGTCAAAATGCGGTACCTACTTCGTCGTCGCCAAACAGAAGGTCTACCGCTGCCAGCGCTCGCCAGCGCGTGTTCTCTTTCTCATCTCATATATCATGTCGTCGTCACGGCATTGCTCGCGTGCTCGCGTGCTCGCGTGCGGTGCTCGCTTTGCAGTCGTAAAACGGCGACTGTCTCTTTCTCCATTCTCGGTTTTGCAACGCATACCTCCCTTCACCGATCACTGGTTTTCTCGTTCTTTCCTGCTATGCTTTGTCGTGTCGTGGGGAAGCGACGTCGTGGGAGGGAACAAAAAGAAAGCCACGGTAAGCGCTACATGAGATAGAGGAAGACAGACAGATAGATAGATAGATAGATAGATAGATAGATAGATAGATAGATAGATAGATAGACAGACAGACAGATAGATAGACAGACAGACAGACAGACAGACAGACAGACAGACAGACAGACAGACAGACAGACGGACAGACAGACAGACGGACAGACGGACAGACGGACGTACGGATGGACGGACCGATAGACAGACAGACAGGCGGATAGACAGACAGATCTGCTATGCTTTGTCGTGTCGTGGAGAAGCGACATCATGGGAGGGAACAAAAAGAAAAGCCACGGTAAGTGCTACATGAGACAGACAGACAGACAGACAGACAGACAGACAGACATAGAGATACTGGTACCGAGACACAGACAGACATATAGGTGCAGATACAAAGAAAGAAAGAAAGAAAGAAAGAAAGAAAGAAAGAAAGAAAGAAAGAAAGAAAGAAAGAAAGAAAGAAAGAAAGAAAGAAAGAAAGAAAGAAAGAAAGAAAGAAAGAATTGGTGATCGTCATGCCGAGCGAGAAGGAGAGAGAGTGAAAGGGAAGCAAACTGAGAATGACATGCTGAGTGGACTCGGTCGATCATCGGTTAAGCATCGGGGCAATAGCGGAGAACGCACGCGTTTAACCACACCCGGTCCTTTTTTCGCGCTCTCGGTGAAAATGAATGGCCCCTGTCAACGGACATATGAGCCGGCGCGGTAAAACGAAGAGGTGAAAAGGGACGCGCATGTTTTTCAGGCGAGACCAGTCGAGCCGAATGGACGTTGGTCGGTACGTAGGCGGCTGGACAGTCAGTAAAGAGTGAGGTGGACAAGGGGGGGGGGGGGGGACGATGCTTCCGGTGTTATGAGGTCGGGGAAAGTGATGAGTGGTGTTGGAATCCGGAGGTGTAATCTCGCCGCTCGAGCTCTGCGCACCATAATGGCGGCATCTAGATGGAGGGGGGTTAGAGACAGGCAGGCAGGCGTCGGAATGAGTGATTGAAGTGGTTTCCAGGGGGGCGCTCGCAGGGGCGGAGGAACATGAGATCGGCTTAGGATTTATTATAATCCGGAGAGGAAGGCTGGGGTGTGTGTTCTTCGCTCGACGGATATTGAACGTTCGTTTAGGTGACGTGTCTCGCGTTATCTTTTTTAAATCCGAAAACGATCCAACAATTTCTTCCCTACGTGTGTCGGCCGGCATTGAAGATGTGCCGTTTGTGTGTTAATGCATTAGACGTGTTAATACATTAGAAATCAATCAGGTCAATCGATTCAACTGAATCAATTGAAATGAGTAGCCGTTTTTTTTCTTCTTGCTAACAGGTGTTACATATTCTGTGTGAAATGACTTCAATCGGACTTTAAGGGGGCACTGAAAAGAAAACCAAGAAGCGACTTTCTTCGTACTAGAGAATTATCATTTTACAATTCCAAAATGACTATCACCTTAGCAAGGGACAAAACGCGCGAGCAGAAACACTAAGCCTATGACGGGCCAACGCTTCGCGGCGCTAGCCAACACTAACAACTGATAAGCAGAATTTTCCAGCGTTTTAATTATGCGTCCGAGAGACCTTTACTTCTCAAAGGGCGTAACGGTTCTCTAATGAATATTTCTTTCAAACGAAGGTAAGCTTCTACTTTGCCTCGAATACAGTTTTTATACGATAGCTTCTTTTATGTCCTACGCTACTTCACTAATGTGTTTTCCGTCTCAACTGCAGCCTCGAAATTGTGTGTGTGTTTTTTTTCTTCTTTTAGCTGTATGATACCCAACAGTTTCTGCAGAAATGCTATTGTACTTTCCATATAAGGTGCCATCTTAGAGCTCATCTACGGACTTTTAAAGTATAGCCGCCGTCCCGTTCTTTAAACCATAACGCGAGTCAAAAGATTAGAGAAAAAAAATTGGCCGCGTATCTGCGTGCATCGCTGCAAATGTCGTCGAAAGACTCTTCTGCCGGCCGTACTACTATGTTTTGCCTTGCCTCAGACAGCGCCTCCTCTCTGTTGAATTGGCCGCATTTGGCTGGCATTGATAAAATAGAGGCGGCACTGCGTGAGATATGGGCGCCATCTGGCAGTGACATCGGGAAATATGATGTTGTGCAGATCCCTGTCAGGCTTTTTCGTGCATAGAGTCGAATTTTCAGCGCAGCCTAAGAAACCCTGGGGTCTTTAGAAATACGTATTTATGTATTTTCTATTAAAGGAACACACCACCTAACACTTACGTATTGATGTTGCGCCTCAGATATACGTAATATTTGCTTTTTGATCGACAATGTTCACAAGTATGGAACGCAGCTACCAGTTCAAGATGGCTGGGCGTTCAGCAAGTGCTTAAACTTTGGTCCGGGCGGCTGAATTGAGGGACAGACAGACAGATAGAAAGACAGGCAGATAGAAAGACAGACAGATCAAGATTTCTGCGTTGAAGTATCCCAAGAAAGGCTATCGTCTTTAAAAAATACCATACCACCAGGTAACGTGACCGGAATACGCTACAGCCTCGACCCGTATGTTCGCGGTTGAACCGAGTAACTAACTATTCGCGTCACGGTAATAGTTATAAACGCCTCGTCCTCTCTTTTCCCTGCCGTGCCCAACGATCAGCTCGCTGACCCCAGCCACTTTCGTCGAGACCCTTCTGTATTATACTCCCGCTGAACTCAGCTCCTTTCGTCGTCGCAAAGGTCTTCGTTGTAAAGAAAGGAAAGAACAAAAAAGGGAGGGGGGAGAACAGTATCGCGTTAGCGTGTCTTCGCGTACAATGGGCTTCAAAGGCCAGAACCCTGGGGCTATTTAAGAGGGTCTCTACCGTATTGGGTCGTGACGTGTCAGGAGAAACCGAAAGGTAAGGCGGAGCGGGGGTGGGGGGTTCAAAAGAAAAATTGGAGCGGAGAACACGGGGAGAGGACTAATTCTTCTCAAGAAGGATATTCTGTGTCTCTCCCTGTGTTCTCTCTTTTTTTTAAACTTAACTTTTTTACTTCACTCAAGTGATTGCGGATGTGGGAAAGGGAAAAGTGGAGAGAGAGGGAGCGGGTGTTGTCCATTCTTCTTCTTCTTCTTCTTCAAAAAAAAAAAGGATTTCGTGTCTCTTCATCTACTGTATTTCTTTAATTTTGTTTATTTTCATGAAGACTCGATTGCAGGTGTATGAATCTCGATCTGTATACTTGCCCGTTCGGCACTTTTGAACAAGCCAGGTGCCGCCGAAGGTTCGCGTACTTCAACTCAGCTTCGCGAAGTTGCTTGTTTTGTTTTTTGATCGTGTCTCGTTTCTCTCTCTCTTTTTCTTTTTTTTCCTTTTTTTTTTGAAAGCTGTTTTCGACAGGTCAAGAAGGAACTGCATCGGTTCGCAAAGTAAGTGTGGTCAGGCCGAAAGAAAGTGAATAAAAAAAAAGTCAGAAAAATTATTGATTTATAACTACAGGGAGAAAAAAAAACTAAATAAAGTAAATAGGATAAAAAGAAAAAAGCGAAAAGGAAACAAATATCAGTGGACAAGTAGAACACAGGCGAATGTGGAAACAGCGAGGTTTTCTTCGAGAGTGCTGGGAATAAAATAAAAACTAAAATAAGATAACAATTTAAAACCAATGGAATGGAGATCGTAGGATGTTCGATGCAAATTGAGCACCGTGCTGTAACACGACTGGAATACAAAGAAAAAAAGAAACTGAATTGAAATCAGTCGTAAAAGTAAGTTCGGGATGTTCAGGAAAGGTAAAACAGGAATAAGGTAATTGCAAAAATGGAAATGAATACGAGGTATAGAATATGCTTCTGAGTTGAAATGAACAAAAGTAAGTTATATTAGGTAACAAGGCAAGGAAAAATGGCTAGCTCCGCCCACTGACATCGCTGTCACTCCCACAGAGAATTTGCCTAAATGATCCATCCAATAGTGCTTAGTTATTTTCGTGACGTCAAGCATTATGTAAGTCGAACGTCCTGGTAAATTTCGTCTGGGACTCTGACTCTGACGTCACTGCTCAGCCAAACGTAATGTTTTAGGCCGTAGCCACGAACGTTTAACTCTTTCAAACGGCACCTGTGAAGAGCTCTCTGTAAATGTGTCAAATCGATAGAGCGTTATTTCAAGGCACTCAGTATTTTATTGCAACAAAAATAATATCATAATATGTTAATTTGTATGTGTTATAGTAACTAATTGTAATTAAGTTATTTGTAATTAAATATCTACTTATCCTGAAGCCATTGATGTTTTGTTTTCCCATAACTAAATGAAATCTCAGGCTAGAAATATAGTGCAGGTTCATTTTTGGTTATGTTCATCTTGAGCACATGAAAGTTACACTTTTCACGTGGCTCGCAGGAAGCGGCACATCGAGCGACTCGTCGAACGTGGTAGTGCCTTCAGCAAAGTGATCACATGCAACAGTATAGACTGCAAAATGAAGTTAAATGAAGACAAATCCATTATGCAGGTGGTCCAATTCATCCAAAGCTCGATATATCTCGCTCTTTCTTAGCCCCTAGTTAATACTAATCGCAAAAACAAGTGGCGTACACTATTGTGTACGTAGCGTGTCAAAGGGTTAACTTTAATACGCGTAGTATTTAAAATACATTTACCGAGAAGATATACTTAATTTTCGAGTCAATGCCACGCAGGATGACTATCTTTCGCTGGTGAATGGCAGGTGCGCCTCGTTCTGGGGGGCGGAGCTTACGTTTTTTCCTACAGTTGTGTGCAACCTGAGAATAAATTTTAGCTCCGCCCACAGCTCTTGCTGTCACTTCGAGAAAGCGTTTGCATTCGTGCACCATCCAATTTTATTGAGATAGCAATTATATGGAAACTCTCGGCTGCTTTTCGCCGTCGGCGTCGCCGTCATGCTCCGTATATATATATATATATATATATATATATATATATATATATATATATATATATATATATATATATATATAAGCCATGAAGAAAAATAATTCAGAAAAATGTTTTCCGACGTGCGGAATCGAACGGGCGACCTCTCGCTCCGCAGCGCGCGACGCTAACCGCTACGCCACAGGAGCGCACATGCCACAGCATACTAACGGCGAGCTATTTATATACACCATTCGCCGCTGGCGGCACGCAGATCTCGGGGGGAAATATCAGCGTGTTCTCTGCCTGACCAGAAAACCAGCGAGATGGCGCAAAGTGCGCGCTCGGCGCCCCACTCGTTACGACGCGTTGGCTCCCCAACACCCCGACTTGTACTTTGGCCCGCAGGGCGTAGTCGCTTTTTGCCCGGGTGCGCGCGCGCGCGCTTATTTTGGGGTGGGAAGTTGGGGGGCAGTTTTACGTCGTGTGCTTTCGCCGGGAAGGTTGCGTTTAGGTTACAGAGCGCACGAAGGACACCTCGCTCGCTGCAGAGGCCCCGTTTCTGAAAGAAGCGAGCTGTTCCAACACAGGGAAGTAACAACTGTGACACTTGTTAGTTCGCGCTCGTCCTGTGTATACCTGTGCGTATGTTTCGTGCGTCCTTCGCGCTTGAGCAGTGCGCTTCAAGTTTCGATCTGCTTGCCGTTCTTCGCTTGAAATGCCAATTTGTTGCTATCGCAATCATTGCATCTGTGACTTTTTTGATCAAGTTTGATGACTGCGAACCCCTTTCGTCTTTCTCAGGCAAATGACTTTTCCACTTAGACACTTAGACACGTGATGATGTCGCTGGTTTTAGGTGAAAAAACATAAACTTCCTGGCAAATTTCAGTAAAGATTCCGACATGACTGCTTAGCTAGGCGTCATTGTTTTAGTCACGGCGACGAACTTTTAATTCGTAATATGCGTAGTATTTTCACTAGCAGAGAAAAAGGGCTTAGGATTAGAACGGAAACAACGTAGCTCGGCTATCTCACAAATATGAATGAAAGGCGTGCCGCTGTACAGGGGGGCGGAGCTTATACTTATGCTTAGGTTGCAACGATTATAGGTTGTAACAGAATATAGTATTTAACTGATAGAAAAAAAAAGAGGGAGAGAGAAAAAAATTGGCCAAGCTTTCACTAGGCCATGCAAGGCTTGAAAAAGCGAAGTTAGACGATTCTGAGGACTAATCTGGTGGCCTCTAGGTTCTTTCTAGGCCTTAGGTAGGTGATGAAGGTTGTTTCTAGGTTGCTTCTAGGTCGTTGCTAGGCTTTAGCTGGGTGGTGCTAGGTTTGTTCTACGTTGATTCTCAGCGCAGAGAGGTTCGAGTTAAACCACAGACAGTCACAGACGCGACACGGATGTCCAAACTCCAGAGACGAAAACTCGCGCTGAAACCAAGCGTTCGCAGTTATCATGGATCTACTGGCACGTCGTCGCTGGCGTCGCCCTTCCATCGCTTCGGGGTCTTCTCGCAGCCGCCGTTACCTTTCCCTTTCCCTATAAGGAACGGGAAAGGCAACGGCCCTGAGCACGTACAGCGAGAGAACACAGCAGGAGCACAGTAGGAACACAGTAGGAACACAGTAGAACACAGTAGAACACAGTAGTGTTCTCTCGTTGTAAGTGGTCGGGGTCCTCGGCTCGCCGCCGTCGCTTCGCAGCTATTTGTTGGACAAACTGTTGCCTTCTTCATTTTTATTGGACCAGTGGTCAGTATCCCACCAAATATCTGTGGAATTTACCCGTTTATAATGATCCCACCAAATTTCTGTGGGATTTACCCGTTTATAATGATCCCACCAAATTTCTGTGGGATTTACCCGTTTATAATGATCCCACCAAATTTCTGTGGGATTTACCCGTTTATAATGATCCCACCAAATTTCTGTGGGATTTACCCGGTTTATAATTATCCCACCAAATTTCTGTGGGATTCACCCGGTTGTAATGATCCTCAAAAGGTTTCTTTGTAGCGCACATAGACGACAGGACAAAAGGAAGACACGTATAGACACACTGGGCGCTAGTGTGTCTATACGTGTCTTCCTTTTGTCCTGTCGTCTATGTGCGCTACAAAGAAACCTTTTGAAGATGTGCTACCAACAAGCCCGCATCACATCCCTTGTAATGATCCCACCAAATTTCTGTGGGATTTACCGTTTATAATTATCCCACCAAATTTCTGTAGGGATTCACCCGGTTGTAATGATCCTCAAAAGGTTTCTTTGTAGCGCACATAGACGACAGGACAAAGGAAGACACGTATAGACACACTGGGCGCTAGTGTGTCTATACGTGTCTTCCTTTTGTCCTATCATCTATATGCGCTACAAACCTTTTGAATGTGCTACCAACAAGCCCGCATCGCATCCCTTGTAATGATCCCACCAAATTTCTATGGGATTTACCGGTTTATAATTATCCCACCAAATTTCTGTGGGATTCACCCGGTTGTAATGATCCTCAAAAGGTTTCTTTGTAGCGCACATAGACGACGGACAAAAGGAAGACACGTATAGACACACTGGGCGCTGTGTGTCTATACGTGTCTTGTCCTGTCGTCATGTGCGCTACAAAGCCTTTGAAGATGTGCTACCAACAAGCCCGCATCGCATCCCTTGTAATGATCCCACCAAATTTCTGTGGGATTTACCGGTTTATAATTATCCCACCAAATTTCTGTGGGATTCACCCGGTTGTAATGATCCTCAAAAGGTTTCTTTGTAGCGCACATAGACGACAGGACAAAAGGAAGACACGTATAGACACACTGGGCGCTATGTGCTATGCGTGTCTTCCTTTTGTCCTGTCGTCTGTATGCGCTACAAACCTTTTGAATGTGCTACCAACAAGCCCGCATCGCATCCCTTGTAATGATCCCACCAAATTTCTGTAGGATTTACTCGTTCATAATGATCCCACGAAATTTCTGTGGGATTTACCCGGTTGTAATGATCCCACCAAATTTCTGTAGGATTTACTCGTTCATAATGATCCCACCAAATATCTGTGGGATTTACCCGGTTATAATGATGATAGTTTTCTGATAGGCCGGACTCACAAATTACGGCTAGCTCAAATAGCTTCGCTGTGTAATGGTGTCGAGAGGCGTGCACTTGAACGGGAAATGAATAATGTGAGATAAATATGAAAAAAAGTATGTGGGATCAGAGAATCGTTGAAATGTGGGACGGACGTAAAGACCCGAATGAATATAAACGAAAATGGGACGGTGAAACTAGAAGAGGAAATAACAGCGGAAATAAAAAAAGAGGCGGAAGTAACGGGAGGAAATAGGGAGTCCTTTCGCGCGCATAATCGAATCCCCCGAAGAAATCATTTCCTCGCTCACGGCCGAGCGACGCTGCACCGATGCCGCCATCTTGTAAGTTTCGGTGAAAGTAAAAGGTATACGTAGTTGACTTCGGGAACGACGAGAGCAAAAAAAAAAAAAAAAAGAAGAAAAACCGAAAAAAGTGTGCTCGAAGAATTTCATTTGTAGTCATGACGACGAGACATCAAAAAGAAAAAAAACAAACGTTTCTGACTTGGTTAGCGTTATGTTCTTTTTATTTTTTTGCTGCCGCTAACTTCCTTTTATACTTTCCAAATTACTTGCTTCGGAGGCTGTGCGACTTACTGGACTGGCGGAGTCAGTCTAGTACGGTTGGATTGATCGAGTTGCAACTTTTTTTGTGATTGAAATTTGCGCAATGTAAATCGCTGATTGATTTGCAAGAGGTCGCGTCGCCGAGTCAGCCACATAAAAAACACTGCAACATAAAAACTCGCGAAGGTTCATTGTGCGTTCGCCTTAGACGACTCGCAGGCGAAAGCCGCCCTTTGATTCTCAATAAAGTACGTTGCTGGGCGAGTTGGTGCATTGTCACAAAATAAAAGTAGAGCGCGACAGACTGGACAAAGAAGACAAGTAGACGGGACGGGCGCTCACTACCAACTGGATTTTATTACGAAAGGATTGTGGGAAATATATACCTCGTACGTCACAAAGCGCGGCTGCGCACGCATCACAAGCTACTCATTCCAAAATCTAACGCATATTGCGATAAAGCAATTGATATTCACTCTCCAGCAAACACACAGACGTTTGGCTGACGCAATCTGCGCCCTTCAATTTCATGTGAAAAGCCTCCAACAATTCACGTGCGACCGTCTCCCTGCTGCGTCCCAGCACCTTCAAACCAGCAAACAAAGGCACACAACTACACACTGTACAATGCGCAGGAAGATGCGCGCCCTTATCAGTTTAGAGCGTCAACTCAAGTAGAGCGTCTGTCGCGCTCTACTTTTATTTTGTGACTTTGATTCTCAGTCCATGTATTGATACCTCCCCCCCCCCCTCCACCGGAAAGCCTTGTGCAACCAACGTGTTTTTGCACTGCCTCTAGGATCGGACGCGCTGCAAGCTTTCTGCACTTCAACTCGTTTCTTAACCGACTCCGTGATTCGCACACCTTTCACCAAGCGGCGATCTCACATTATGACGTCATCATGTGACGTCGCGTGGATGACGGCATGCGGTGACGTCATCACTTGATGATGATTGTTTGCCATCGCTCGTGTTCACGCCTTAACGCCGCCGACGGTCAATTTTCGCGTTTGATCAGACGTCTATATAGTCGTATACAACTGTGGAATTCTGCGGCATTTCCTCCGCAAAGGCGGATGCAGACAAGTCTGCACCAATGGGCGCGCAGTCCGGACTGACGTCATAAGACGGACGGCCGGTGACCCCGCCTTACGGAGGGCATAACCGTGTGTATGGGCGGGACTATTTGTCTTGTCGCGGAGGCGATCGGTTGCCGCGCTTCGGTCGTCGGGGCGGGGCCTAACCGGACTGCTTAAGTTGTATGCGACCAAAGTATTTCGCCTTAATACGCTTGACACAATATTGCACACAATACAAAATGCTTGAAACAAAAAGAACGACAGCGACGACAAATTCGTCTGTCACTCTCGCACATTTCTGCGACTTAATAGCTGAAGTTAACAATCATCTTAATAACTGTCCCGGTATTTTCCGCGAGAAGCTCAGTCAACATCCGCAACTTTTCCCTAAAGTATGCATCACGCTTTCCCGATTCCAACGGGAAAGTTCCACAACGCGCGCTGCTAAGGGGCTAAGAAGATGGCTACGTCGGTCTTTTCTCCCTATTCACGCGGTTACGTCGATTTAACTTGCTTTCATTTTGACCCTTAAAGTGTTAGATAATCCCGAGTAAATGAAATGCGTCGCACGTGCGGCAATTCGGCGCGACCTCGCGCGAGAATCCTCATCCGGGCAACGCGAGGTTAAATTTCGATCGTCGCCCAATCTCGATGCTCTTCTGCCCCGCCGTGTGTCTTCGGGCGATGCATGCCCCGACGACGGGCGCACTACACGGGAGAGCCCGCGCGGCTGGATTATTGGTGGCAATCGCAATTCCGCTCGTTCCACGTGTACGTATACGAGCTCGCGCTCGATAACTTTCATTTCGCAGGACACGCACTTTGGTCTGGAACGTCTGAAGAGCTCCACGCAATGTTTCCATAGGTCCCTCCTGGACTTCATGGAGGAAACGCAGCTACACAGTTTTGTGTGATATGTATTGATGCCGTAGGGCAAACTCACGCAATAAACAAACAACAACGCTCACTGCACTGCTGATTTCTCTCTTTCTTTCTTTCTTTCTTTCTTTCTTTCTTTCTTTCTTTCTTTCTTTCTTTCTTTCTTTCTTTCTTTCTTTCTTTCTTTCTTTCTTTCCAAAAATTTGTTTCGCTTTGTTCCTTCTTTCTTGTTCTCAATTCATTTTTTTCATTATTTCATTCACTCGTTCGTTTGTTCTTTCGTTCCGTCGCTCCTCTCTCCGTTTCCTTTTTTGCCTCTTCATTCTTGCTTTGTTTTCATTGATTGATTGATTGATTTGATTGATTGATTGATTGATTGATTGATTGATTGATTCATTCATTCATTCATTCATTAGCAGAGTTTAACGGTGGGCGACTTGCTGCATAGTATAACGAAAGAGTTTGCAGTGCAAATTTTTAGCTAAATCAATCAATCAATCAATCAATCAATCAATCAATCAATCAATCAATCAATCAATCAGTCAATCAATCAACCAATCAATCGCTAAATGATGTGCATAACTGTGCGCGACGGCTCCACCAAAGCAAGTCGTTCAGGAATAGCCAGAAATGGTTGGTTGTCAATAAATTAGTCGGTAAGTTAACAACCAAATCCGTTGATAAACTACTGTCAACGAGGCAATCGATTGCGTATCGTTGTATGTGGTTATATCGGCTTCACGAACAGTACAAGTAATTCGGAATAACTTTGAAGACATCTTTTTTGTTGGTTTCTTTCCCAGCAGTAGCTTCCTTCTTATTTCGCGCTGCTTGTTGATTCGGCAAACCATTTGCTGTTGGAATGCCTACATACTTCGTTGGAGGGAAATTTTCTTGAAGAACATATACACAGATCCGACAACCTCCGGAGCGCAGGAAGCAAGACTTCCTGTTGCCGCTGCGGCTCTTGCCACTTCCGTTAGTCCGCCCTGCTTCCGTGTCTGTCGTTGCGCGTCGCGTACATCCTCCCCCGAAGCATATGCAAGTTCCTCGTTCAGCTATAAATACTGCATTTATGCCGTGTAGCATCAGTGCGTAATGACGCGCCGTTTTGGTGCAGTAGTTATGGTGCTCGAGTGCTAACCCGTAGGTCGCGCGATCGTAACCCGGTCGTGGTGACTGCATTTTCGATGGAGGCAATAGAGTTAGTGTGTATGCTGTAGTTACTGTAGTTACTGTAGAAAATTAGTTGGGCAGATGAGATTAAGAAGTTTGCAGCTATAACGTGGCAGCAGAAAGCACAGGACCGGGTTGATTGGCGGAACATGGGAGAGGCCTTTGCCCTGCAGTGGGCGTAGTCAGGATGATGATGACGATGATGATGATGATGATGATGATGATATGCTACCTTTAGGTAACGCATACAGTAACTCTATAGTTAAGGTATATGGTAGTAGGTAGCATATACAGTAATGCTAGTCGGTAGCGTATACAGTAAGGTAGCGTATACAGTAATCAAGGAGGCAAGAATGCTAGAGGCCTGTGTACTTAGATTTAGGCGCACGTTAAAGGGGATACTAATGCGAAACAATCAATTGGCTTATATTGATAAATTGCACCCTGATAGCTCTAATGTCGTTAATTTCACCATCATATGTTTATTAATAGAGGAGCTGAACAAAAACACTCGAGTGGTGCTCGTGGGTTTTTTTTCCCTGAAATTTTTTAGTTAACCAATCTCTTATTTGTGCGTTTAAATCGACGTGTATCAATGCAATCAAATAAATTAAATTAAAACTGATATTGAAGCATCACCTTTTGTTTACTGCACCCTACTAAAATTTCGGTCTCTGCTTTGTCTACGGGTGCATGAAATTTATCTGACGGGTCACATAAAAAGCGGCACCTGAAATATTTTTCCTTTGTCTTAACAGCGCAGTTGTTTAGCAAGTTGTTCCCTTACCACAAAGCCATCATTATCATAAATGGGCATGTGCCACAGAAATTGGGTAAATCCCACTGCTCACCACTTGTCCACTAAAAGTTAAGAAGACAACAGTCAGCCCGACAACAAATGGCTGCGAAGCGATGGCGGCGAGCCGAAGACCCCGACAGGGTTGCCGTTGGGTGGACATGAAAAGGCGTCAGAACTCACGCCAAAAGTAGCCAAAGTAGCCATGTCATTTGATATTATCGCCTAATTTCTAGCCAAATAGAACAGAAGCGGTATTATAAACAGAGTATCTACTTTTGATGAATAAATAAGACCATTTTGAATGAGTAAAACCACAAGTTTAAAGAAAGAGCCATGGCACCAACTGGACATTTTCGTCGCCAACGGGGTCCAAAACGTAGCCAACTATACGCAAAGTAGCCACCAACGGCAACCCTGGCAACGGCGGCTGCGAGAAGACCCCGAAGCGATGGAAGGCCTACATCAACGACGACGTGCCCATGTCGCGTCTGTGACTGTCAGTTGTTCAACTCGAACTTGACTGCGCTGAGAATCAACGCAGAAACGACCTAGCATCACCTAACTGAAGTCGAACGACGCCTTAGAAGCAACCTAGAAACAACCTGCATCACCTATAGCTAAGGCCTAGAAACAACCTAGAAGCAACCTAGAACCTGTATCACCTAGCTAAGGCCTAGAAACAACCTAGAAGCAACCTAGAAACAACCTGCATCACCTAGCTAAGGCCTAGAAACAACCTATCGAATGACGACCGGCGAGGATGATCCTGTGTACGTGAATAAGAGTTGAATTTTTTGTGGGTTCGTCCTAACCATTACGTCATAGCAAAGGGCGGCTCCACTTGGACGCGCATAACACAAATGGATAGTGGTACACTTTACTTTTTATTCTTAGCTTGTCACCGACAAAAGCATCACCTATCTAGCTAATGGCCTATAGAAGCAACCTAGAAACAACCTGCATCACCTAGCTAAGGCCTAGAAACAACCTAGAAGCAACCAAATTAGTCTTGAGAAACGTCCAGTTTCGATCTTCTAGGGGTTGCGCGGCTTAGTGAAAACTTTGCCATCTTTTTGTTCTAGCTCAATCCGTTAGGTACTGCGCAAGACTGTGCAAGCTGTAACTACTTAAGAAAATAAATGAGGAAAGATTTGCTGACAGGCGTAGCGGGTTAGGTTTACTTAAGAAACGCTGGGCTCACAGACTCGCCTGCCATAGCTCGAATCCAAAACTCAACATGCGCGCATTTCCATATTACCGCTAGCTCCTTTAAAACGCATTACCTTACTTGCGGCCCTGTAAACAGCTTTAAGGTAAACAGCTAAGGGGGGTCATTAGGTTTCCGGGAGGTTAATTAGCGTTTCGCTCTTATATAAAACACCTGATAACTTATTAACGCGTGCTCGAGGAGAAGGGTGACGAGGCGTAATTGAGAGCGCCTTGCTCTTCTTCTTTCATAATTTATTCATCCGGGTTCGCTGTTCTAATCGAGAGCTGCAAGCTTTCGTTTATGAAGTATACTTTCTTAAACAACATTCGTTGCTGGGACATTTGGTTCACACTCATGAGGCATTACTGGAAAGCTACACTATCCAGTGATTGATCGATGGTGGTCAATATAATCGACTGAAAAGAAACTATGTATTTCGCCTTCGAGACGTCCTTGGAAAAATGCATAAGAGATGGTGTGGCTTTTTGCGTTCCCGTTTAACAATATCTTTAAGGTGGGGTCAGATTTCCCTTGGTCAAAAAATTCAATTTTGGGATTTGGCAATCACCTGGTGGGGAATTTATTTATCTTGCAGAAAACATATCACACGTGGGCACCCGCGGTTCCAAAAATAATTTTTTGTTCTTTTTTTCTTTTACACGTTGCTAGGAAATGGTGCGTACACCTATACGTTATTTCTACGTTTTTCTCAAAACAAGTTTGGAATTTGTGTACCTTTTTCTCGGGAACTAGCGGGCGTAGGCAGACATTTTTTGTCACGTGTTAATTAGTGGCATTTACATAACTAGTACTAGTGTCAGCAGCCTAAGTGCATTTGTATTTTTTAAATAAAAATAACATTCATAAGTGGCAATTTTCGTACGTCGACAAACGTAATCAAACAAAAAATCTAGTGTTTGTCGTACACTCACAATTTTAGTTCCACTTCCGTAAAGCGTTGTACCTACCTTTTTGCAAAATTGCAATGCTCCGCAGGTAGCAGATCTTATAAAAAAAGTACATATGTAGAAAAACAAAAAAAAAACAAAAAACAATGCTAAACGCAACTCGAAACTAATTTTGAGCTCTAGTGCAACCTGCGTCTAGCTTTAAAATACCTTGAAAATTTTATATCATAGCTTTTATTACCAGGGCTGTACAGCCAATCTTTGAAATTCACTGTCTGAGTTTCACCCCACCTTAATAACGATAAATGCCTTAGAAAATGTCATCACGTTACATAGATGTATTAAGACATAAAAGTTAGTATAATAACAGCTCCATAGTACGTGACTTTCATCCACCCGCTCTATCATCTCAAGACGTAACGTGTATCCTCATAAAAGTCGTCACGAGACATTTGTTGCATTATTGATTAATTTTTGTTTCTTGCATTTCTTATATCTTCTCCGGATGCGCAGTTGTATGCCGCGCATAAATTATGCAGACGATGTGCAAGTTTGGCGCCTCGTACGCTTCTCATATTACACCCTGCGCAAGTTTTTCTAGTGCGCTTCGCGCGTGGTATATATGTTTACCATGTATCGTACAAGACACGTGTCTGTCTCGACGACGTGAATGTTTTCCTGTAAATGCGTGCTCACGGCGCACAGAGACAGCGAGTCCATACTTTGCGTGTCGAGTCGACTTCAGCTGTAGTCAACCCTCAATCAAGTAGAGACGGGATACGTACGTATGAAGGTATAATTACGCGAGCTTGTTCGAGCGTTAAAGTGAGGCCGTGGAAGTCATCTAGCGCGCCACCTACGAGCGACGTTTCTTTCTTTTTTTTTATTGGAAAGAACAACGAGTGACACTCTTGTTCCTCTTCCAAGCACTTCCGGTTGAGTACCTACTTCCGGTTTTCAGAATATTCAGAAAAAGATATTGTAAAACAATTTCTCCGCAAGCGCGAAGCAACGAGTGCGATAGCAACAAATTGTAATGTCATACGAAGAAAGGCTAGAACCTAACTGTTTTGGATCTGATCTCTGGCAACTTTACAAAACGCTGGTTTTCGTAAAGTGGTTTTCGTAAAGTCTGTCGTCTCAGCGAAGAGCACTGAGAGCGCAGCAAGAGGAACGTGTATACGAGCTGTTTTCTGGTGTCTGCCGAGATAGCGCGCGCGACTGCGCTGGCTATCTCGGCATGATAAATGTTCCCAGTTTCTGCTCGAGCGACGCAACTCTCCCCCCCTCTCTCCCGGCGTCTCTTCATGCTCCTCACGAAAGATGGGCTGGACGTTTCCTCTCCGCTTGAGGAGCAGTCGACGGCGGGCCTCGCAAGCGGGATGATGTTATCCCATGCGGCCTTCGTGCGACAAAGTTGGGGGGCTCGTTTCATATGTGCTTCAGCCGCGTTCGTTGGCGGCGTTTGCGCGATTTTACTCTCAAATAGAACACACGATGCGCAGGGCGATGCTATCAATTTGCGCTGGATGCGGAGCATAACGGCGAAGCAAAAAACCATCGGAGTGTCCATATAATTGCTGTCGCAATAAAAGTGAAATTGGTACAACATCGATGGTTCTGATTGGAGTTAAGATTATCGTTGGATTCATATTTTATCGGATCACAATTTTACTGAAGATAATGGCAAATTAACTGCCAGGGTAATTAGTTAACATGCACTAGTTTACTGAAAGAGCGGACGGTTATCTTGTAAGCAGCTGTGATGGTTGCGGCATCTGGCGGGGCATATCTGAACCATGCGCTTCTTTCTACGTGGCCTCTGAAATCCGCTTCTCCGGTACGACGAAACACGATTTTAATAGAGTATTAATTTTTGGGGTTTAACGTCCCAAAACCACTATATGATTATGAGGGACGCCGTAGTGGAGGACTTGGGAAATTTCGACCACCCGGGGTTCTTTAACCTGAACCTAAATATAAGTGCACGGTCCTGTAGCATTTCGCCTCCTTCGAAATGCGACCGTCGTGGCCGGGATTCGATTCCGCGACCTTCGGGTCGGCAGTAGAGCACCACGACCACTGTACCACCGTGGTGGTTCGAAACCCATTGTGTCAAACCAAGGAATAGACCAGGACAGACGAACGCTGAGGTGCGAGAGTCACTACCGGATACATAGGTCGATGATAAAGCTCACCTCCAATTTTTTTTTCTCATGTGCCTTGAAAATTATTTCGCTTAGTCACGTTGTGTGCCGGTGCGTCCGTGATTCGAAGAAAGCGTCATCCCTCAGACCTTGGAGGTTAAAAATTGGCTGTGGCTTAACTCAGTTATGCCTGGGTGTGCGTAGCAAGAGGTACGGTTGATCGGTTCTCTGCACCGCGGTTACGCTTCTCGAGGCGTGCGGCTAGTTCTTCCTCCGTCTCCTCGGATCGCTGCCTCCTCTTGGTTTCGTTCCGTCGACGAAGCCTGGCTTCTTTCAGTATCTACGGCTCACTTTCCATATCTGCCGAAGAATCCCACCGAGCCGCCCCTTCTATTATACTTCTCTGTTAAGTTTGAACAGTGCGACTGAACGCGGATAGAGGAGAACACACACACACGAACACACACACACACACACACACACACACACACACACACACACACACACACACACACACACACACACACACGCACACGCACACACACACACACACACACACACACACACACACACACACACACACACACACACACACACACACACACACACAGCGCTTACTTTCAACCGGTAACGCAGTTGCAACACGGTTTCGCTCAGTTTCGCTGGCTCCTCCTCTGACGCAATGCCAGATGACGCGGCGAGCGGTGCCACCGGCCACAGCGAAACGGCGACAATACGGCCAATGTGGCTCTCGCTACAAAAACTTGCTGCAGATCCACGAAGTGAATGCGTTTATCATTTCGTCAATGGAGCGAAGTTCCATTGACGAAATGATAAACGATATAAAGAATAAACGATATCCGTCCGTCCGTCCATGCACGGACGGACGGACGGATGCGCGGACGGACAGATGCACGGACAGAGTGCGGTCTATTTCAAACCTATGTGCGCGCTATGAACGCTCTATGTACGGTGTATGTAACACCTGTGTACCGGTCCGACGGGGAGCTTCGACAAAGGGGTCTACGGACATCGTGAGAGCCTAAGGAACTTCGCTCCTAAAAAAAAGGAAATGGAACAGGAGCACGATGAGGGTTGTGTCATTAACACGAGGATGTAGGAGTTTAGAGAAGGTTGGCTTGTGGAGGCACAGGCGCGCTCCCTCCAATTTTTTTTTTCACTTTATGCCCAAGACCAAACTTGCCGCGCAAGAACGCATCTCCAAACAAGCAAGCAAGCAAACAAGCAAGCAAGCAAGCAAGCAAGCAAGCAAGGAAGGAAGCAAGCAAGCAAACAAACGAACACAGGCCGACTGACAGAACCAAATTAACCCCATCTACGAGTTGACTTATTTTTAAAAATTATAGATACTGGTATTTATTGCCTATTATTTCGTCTTATTCACTTAAAGGATTTGGGTCAAGGTTAACGGTCTTTAAAAAATTCTCCTGGCGTTACGTGAAAGGACACTGCAAACTAACTACTGTGAAGAAAAAGACCAGCGTACCGAGAGAAACAACGCTGACTGTACAGAGAGCTTATGCTAGCAATGCGTACATTCATTTGGCTCCATTGGCAGTGGTGTAATGCCAACCTAACACTGTAATGAATCGGACAGCTGCTTATAGCTCTCCCATTAATGACACGTAGCGCTATATCATTGCTGACAAGCTAAGAAAACTAGCAGTTGTTCCGTGTACGAATACAACCGATGAGCGAAGCTCCTTAGAAATGGGACGCACGCGGCGTTAAGCGCGCGCGGCGTTTCGTTGTCCAGGCAACGGACCAACCACTGGGCGGATGACAGGGGGGAAGAGATGGTTTCGCGTGTTCGCCGGTTTGAGGGGAGAGCGCAGAGTTGAAGAAAGAGGGAGAGGGAGACTAATCTGCCTCCGTCTCGCATACGTTCGTATTCTCGCGCTTTGCGCATCGTGCAAAAGCTATCCGCGTTCTAGCGCTATAAAGCTCATTTATCCTCCCGCGTGAGGGGGAGACGCCACATTTGGCACTGTGCCAGGGAGCTTCAACGGCGACGGCGACGGCAGGGTGCCGGCCTAAGGAGCTTCGCTCCTAAAAAAATGTCGTGCGGTTTCTTTAGGCAATCGCTTAAGGTGACTCCGAGTCGAAAGCCGTCATCTTGCTGTTCTTTTCAGAGCGCAGATCTTAGTCTCCCGTTCCTGCGTTTAGCGGCGTCGCCGTACACTCTTTATCATGTCCCGGATAAAGTGCTAGCTATAGCCAGGAAACCAGACGAAAAAGGCGTAGTGCCCTGGCTATATCTCGCACTTTACGCTTGGACATTATTAAGAATGTCGTCGTCGGTGGCGTAACCGATAGACTGGAAAAAGTAACCGTTAGACATGAAAAAATGAAATCAGCAAAAGAATACCCCGGATCGAATCGGATTCGAACCCTGTTCTGTAAAATGTTAATGAATTTCAGCGTGTTGGTTGCCCTATGGCGTGTACTGCGTATGTTGGCGCCGAGAGCGGCTCTTTTCGAGACCGCCACTCTACAAAGCTAAACAAGGCGTCGATTAGCACCACGCTGCAAGTTGGCTTCGATAATTTCTGAAGAATGAAGTGAAACTCTGTGCAGCCATCCATAAGCCTTATATGAGCGTGCCCGAAGACTGGTTTCGAAACGCCGTAACTCTATTAAATCAATTCGTCAGGAACGCCTCGTGATGTTTCAATTCATTGCTCCGCTTTTGTGCAAGAAGCGAACACGCTGGCCAGCGAACGCAGCACTGCTTTCTTCTTGCTCGAATGCGTGCGAAAAAGAAAAAAAAAGAAAAAACGGAAGTACATTGACACTCGGCCCTTGCGCTTCGGTAAAACGTGCGAATCGGGGCAGTGCCTTTGAGAAACGAGGGGCTAATTTACTTTGTGGTCCCGACGTCAGCTGAATAATTCATGCGATGACGAGGAGCTCGCAAAATGACTCGGGCATTGCTGCAGTTTGTAGGGGCACGACCAAAGAACGACGCCTTCGTTGCTGTTACCAGCATTTTCCGTCCACAATTTATGGTTTTCCGAATGTTCTGAATATGTGTTATAAAGAATAAAAAAAATTGTGAAGCTTGCAGTAAGCTGCGCAATGCTTGAAACAGCGAAACTGCACAATTCTCAAGACTAATCTGTATGCTTCTTAGGTTGTTTCTAGACGTTAGCTAGGTGATTCAGGTTGTTTCTAGGTTGTCTCTAGGTCGCCTCTAGGTCGTTGCTAGGCTTTAGCTAGGTGATGCTAGGTTGTTTCTGCGTTCATTCTCAGCCCAGAGAGGTTCGAGTTAAACCACAGACAGTCACAGACACGACGTCGATGTCCAAACTCCAGACAGAGAAAAACTCACGCTGAAACCAAGCGTTCGCACCTCTCTTAAATCCACGGGCACGTCATCGTTGGCGTAGGCCTTCCATCTCTTCGGGGTCTTCTCGCAGCCGCCGTTTCCTTTTTCGTTCCCTATAGTTTGGGTCTTTTAGCAAGTTACGGAAATACGGTACACAAATACGGTACGGTATTACCGTACCGCTCCTCCTTTCCCGGTTGTTGACCTTTTACCAGTGAAGGCAGCCCCACAACACAAAAGCTTTTTCAAAAATTACTGGGGGGGTTTTCGTGTCACGTTGTGGCCTGTCAACCTACGCAATGTTAACGAGGAACCTGTCGTCCGGGGGGACACAATATCACTGGAAAGGAGGAGCGCTACCGTACTGCCTTACCGTATTTGCGTACCGTATTTCCGTAACTTGCTAAAAGACCCTATTCTCTCGTTTTACGTACCCGGGGTCTTCGACTCGCCGCCGTTGCTTCGCAGCTATTTCTTGGCCTAACTGTTGCCTTATTTATTTTTATTGGACCAGTGGTGAGTAGTGGGATTTACCCATTTTCTGCGGGATATACCTGTTTACGATGATGATATTTTTCGCTTAGGCCGCACACACAAATTACGGCTAGTTTGAACAGCCTTGCTGTTAAAACTTGTATGAAATCGATGCTTCTGGTTCGTGTTAAGAGTTGTGTTGCATACATGTGATATTGAAGCATACGTTTATTTAAGTTGTATCAGAACCAATCAATTGTCAGGATAATTGATGAGAATTAATTGAATGAGTTTATTGAAAGAGCGGCAGCTCTTTCCAGCAAGGAAGGAAGGAAGGAAGCAAACAGAAAGGGAGGTTAACCAAAGGGTAGGGAGGTTAACCAAAAAGACTTCCGGTTGGCTACCCTACACTGGTGGAAGGCGTCCGAGTTTCTTCTGACAGCGGAGCCGTTTAAGGTTAAGGTTGTGCCGGCCGTCGTTTCAGGAAACTCGGCGGGTGTCCGCCGCAGAAAGCAGGTATGTGCCAAGCAGCTCCTAGCATAGGGTAACCATGTATTAGTATATTATAGCAAAGTGGACGGGAAAGGGAAGTGAGGGTGAGGTGGAGAAATGTGAATGTGTGGTGGAAGGAAAGGAGGAGGGGTGAGGGTAAAACAAGTCATAGCCTTGTGTAGTATAGTTTAGCAAAAAAACATAGTATACCCATGCATATTATAGTATAGCAAGGGGGGTGCGAAAGGGGAGTGAACGTTAGGAGTGATGTGAGGGTGAGGAGCAAGGACAGGAGTGGAGAGGGTAAAGCATGGCACAGCGTTGTATAGTATGATTTAAGAAAGAGCATTGCATAGCTATGCATGCATAGTACAGTACAGAAAGGGAGTGAGAAAGGGTATTGAGGATGAGGTGGAGTGAGGTGAAGGTTAGGAGGAAGGTAAGGAGGAAGGAAAAATGTAAAGCATCCCATAGCCTGGTATAGCTATGCATAGTAGTGCGTAGCAAGGAGGTGGGAAAGGGCAAGTGAGTGTGATGAAGGAGTGGTGTTAAGGTCAGCAGGAAGAAAAGGAGGAGGGGTAGCGTAGAGCATGGTATAGCCTTGTATAGTATAGTAAGGAGGAGGGAGGACAATATAGAAAGAGATAAAGGAAGTAAGGTGGAAAAAAAAGTACAAGGAATATGAAGAAATAACTCAATCTGCGTTCGCTAGGTGGTGTAGCTTGCTTGCCAGCTTCCTCTGTTTGCTCAGATTTCCCAGGCGTAGAACTGGCTTTAATTTTTTTTTTTCGTTTTGGGATAGTGGGAAAAGCTTTTTTTAGCGCTGTTGAAAGGTAATTTACTTACTTAAATATGCGCCACCTATAATTTTTTTGTTTCAGCGGTGTTCCTTCTAAAGCTTCTATTTGAGTTAGCCTCTACGTTTCTCGAAGGTGCCTTAGTTGCCGGGGTAGCAATTTTGTTAACGAGCGACTGGGAGGTGCCGCGAGCGGATGCGATGACTGTACCACATACGCCCACGGTTGTTTTTATGGTGGCGCTGTCGGCGTTCAGACATTTACGGTCCGTCGAAGACAAACAACTGTACGGCCGAAACGCTGACCCCAAAGTACTTGCAGAGTGTGCTTTGAAGGAGACGCTACTATTCCGTATCCTAGGTTGCAACTAGGAAGTTGTCGATGTCCACCGACAAGTCAGACATGTACGTACGGTGCTTCATTTTTTTCACAACCTTATGAGTGTGCGTTTCACACCGATAGTGGTACGAGTGTGGTTTTGTTGAATGATGTGGAGGGCCGACACGAAGGTCGCGGGTTCAAATCCCTGCGCGGCGGCCGCATTGCGATGGAGGCGCGAAGGGCTTGAAGGCCCGTCTGCTTAGATTTAGGTGCGAGTTAAAGAACCCCAGTCGTTCGGAATTTTCGGAGAAACCCACTACGGCGTCCTTCATAACCGTCGTTTTGGGACGGAAACCCCGACGATTATTGTATTATTGAGGGGTATTATGTAGCGCCTTAGGTAATGACCTTAATTTCATGATGCCGTGCGCTTAGGTTCGCGAGCGTAAGTTCTCGTGGAGGTATTGTTGAGAAGGTATGGTCAATACCTTTTCAACATCTATCTATCTATCTATCTATCTATCTATCTATCTATCTATCTATCTATCTATCTATCTATCTATCTATCTATCTATCTATCTATCTATCTATCTATCTATCTATCTATCTATCTATCTATCTGTCTGTCTGTCTATCTATCTGTCTGTCTGTCTGTCTATCTATCTATCTATCTATCTATCTATCTATCTATCTATCTATCTATCTATCTATCTATCTATCTATCTATCTATCTATCTATCTATCTATCTATCTATCTATCTATCTATCTATCTGTCTGTCTGTCTGTCTGTCTGTCTGTCTGTCTGTCTGTCTGTCTGTCTGTCTGTCTGTCTGTCTGTCTGTCTGTCTGTCTGTTGTATCACTCCTGCCACGACATCGTGCCACCTCAGGCCCAAATCTAGTACGACGACCGCTTATTCCATCCATCCATGGTATTCCACGAACCTCGCTCCAAATCTCTAGGTCATATAGGACGTAAGTCCCCGCTATTGCTTATAGAATTGGTACCGCTTTGCTCTCGCAAGATGGATGGCGGTGCGAGGCTTTGATCAGGCAGCGGTGTCACGCAGCCTATACGAACCGTTTGAAGAAGTTTTGACAAATGGTACACGTGTAGTGTTTTCGGGACGTATGAGGCGATTGCTCGACACCTCGCTGGCATCGAGCGTAATCCACGTTGTTTAAGTGCGCGGCTTGTATACGAATAGCGGTGATTGATGGATAGCCGCGTAACGGGGATGTTCAAGAATAAATAGAATAACGCTGCTCCACGGAGAGAATGTGTGTGTGCGTGTGTGTGTGTTTGTGTGTGTGTGTATGCGTGTATGTGTGTGTGTGCGTGTTTGTGTGCGTGTGTGTTTGTGTAGTTGTGTGTGTGTGTGAGCGCGTGCGTGCGTTTGTTTGTTTGTTTGTTTGTTTGTTTGTCTGTCTGTCTGTCTGTCTGTCTGTCTGTCTGTTTGTTTGTCTGTGTTTGTTTAAACGTGGTGGTGTTATTTTGCCTTGCACGTAGTATGTCCAGCCAAAGGCGTGCGCATTCTCTACAATAAGAGGCATAACTTCACCGCAGCCCCCCCCCCCCCCCCCCCCACGCCCTCCCTCTCTACACGATCTCCTTCCCATAGATGCCCTTACCAGTCAAAACGTAGTACAAAAGCTAGGTAATAGTTGAGGCGGGCAGTTGGACTAGTTGGCATCGAGCACAATAGGACAACATTACTAACGTAGCAAGAGACGAGAACGAATAGAATAAACATGTTTAGCAGATGAAACACGTCTACATGAAACACATCTATCCAAGTCCCGTGTTTCTCGGTCTCGTTCCCGCGTTCGTTTACGCTAGTAATCATTTCCTATTGCAACTAGGTAACAGTCAGTGACACGTTCATTGCACCTGACTGCTGAGGAGATGACCTTTGTAGACGCCGTGATAACTCGCTAAGGTCTTTGTACTACATGACGCATGGCTGCTTCACGCATGCGCAAGGCGGTTGCCGACGGGTATAAGTTTGCGTTTCAGGCATACTTTGATCAGTTGTAAGTGCCAGCCTGTCCCGTCGTGTTCTTTCTCTGTATTTTCGTCTTTCCCACTGGTTTTTATCCGATTCGAAATAGTGAGTGTACGTTCTAATAAAGTTAATTGTGAGAAGGCGCTGTGTGGCGTGTTATACTTCTTCTCGAGTCCTCGTTTTAGCGCTGTCCATTACAGAAATGCATAGCCAAATCCATAGCCAATCCATAGCCAAGTCTTCTGAAAAAAAAAAACAGAGAGATTTAAAGGCTCGTTCTTCTTTGTTAGAAACAACATTAATCAGAACTAACCCATAATCAAGCCGAGGAATGTATAGGGAATGATATTTGTCGTAGCTTTGACATCAAATGGAAGTAATTAAAATGCGCGAAAAGATAACTTTACGCTTGGCAGGGAGCGAACCTGCAACCTTAGAATAACGCGTACGACTTTAACTTCTTCTAATTTATATCACAATTACTATAAATAACATTCCCTATACTTTCCTTGGCTTGATTGGGCGTTTGTTCTCATTAATGATAACGACGAATTGATTCTATGCAAAAAAAAAAAAAATGGAGACGCCAAGCATGGTTATACTGCCCCCCCCCCCTCCCCCTAGAAAAAAGAATGAGATAGAACGCGACGAATAAATGGATTCTCCTTTTAGTGTGGACGCGTCGCGAAACGGAGCACGCATTTAATCTGGGGGGAGGCCGCGTGTCAAGCCTGACACGCTGGAAACGCAACGCTGCGCGACCAACACTGTTGTTGGCAACCAAGGTCGCACGTTGCGTTGTTGTTGTTGGTGTGTTGTTGCTGTGGTGGTGGTGGTGGTTTGTTGTGAAGGTATGGCGTGACCTGTTGCGACAGCGTCTCAGGAGAAGCATTTCTTTCTTTTTTTTTTTTCGTATGAAACACTGGGACTACATTTCCTTGTTTCTTTCGCTATAGTAACGCTTAGCGTTACGTGCTAAACAGAGTGTGGTTTCAGAAGAAGCCGTGTTCACTCAAGGAATATCATTTCTAGGACAAAAAAAAAAAAAAACAGGGATAAAAAAAGGTGTTATAGATCGTTTAAACCTAAGAATAAATAAGTCTCACGGTTGTTTGTGCATTAACCTAAGGAGACTCGAAGGTGGAAGCCATATTCTTCGTTTTTGTTTCCTTCTCGGTCGATCGTAATGATCCTTTCTCGCCGCGGTGGAGCAGTGGTTATGGTGCTCGGCTGCTGACCTAGGGGTCGCAGGTTCGATCCCGGCCCCGGCGGTCGCATTTCGATGGAGGTGAAATGGTAGAGGCCCGCGTACTGTGCGATGTCAGTGCACGTTAAAGAACGCCGGATGGTCGAGATTTCCGGAGCCCTCCACTACGGCGTCTCTCGTGATCATATCGTGGTTTTGGGACGTTACACCCCGACAGTTAATAAAAAAAAACACTTTTGACCTAGCGACGGTATCGTGTAATGACGGCGTGAATCTCGGCGATATGTCACGACATTACAGGGTGACGTCATTGATGACGTCATGTGATCTGAGGTCAAGTGACTTTCGCTACGCCGTCGGCACGCGTACATTCACTTGCGTATCAAGTGACTTTTGATTGACTTTTATTCGTTTTTTTTCCCTTCAACATTCGTATAGATGCCGCCGCTGGAAAAGTCTCGCGATGTACCGTCAGGTCTCGTAAAATCTCAAAGGTCTCTTCACTCATGAGATATATCTGTAAACCTCCACTCGATATAAATAATTTTTCCGCCACACCTGTCGGAGAGTTGTATTAGCCGATTTTCGTGTTAATACCAGGGGTATTGTAGAATAAGTTTGTCTTAACAAAGCTTTATGTTCGGTGAAATGGTCTTCTGGCCACGTTAAAGGGCAAAAATAGGCATGCACACAGAACGAATCGTTCTACGTGAATATCTATATTTGTGCTTTAATGCGTCCACAAGCTATGCGCCATCTCGGCGAATATTAAGTTACGTTAAACTATATGTTAGACACCATGGGGGCTCTTTTATATGCGATCCGTTTGCGCTTGTCTTTGTGTCTCTCGTTCAGTGGGTAATCTTGCGCATTAATATTCCCAAAAACATTGTCTCTTCTGACTGAAATGTGGTCTTTGGCATTAACACTGAGATCACAATATCTGATGATATTATCCGCGACGTCCATGTTTTCCATTTCAACATGACCTCCACAAACACATCTATTTTCGCAAGCAAGTGTTTTCTTTTTGTATCATGAGCGGTTCGTTCAAATATTTCATGAATGTCGTAGACAAACGAAGCCACCGACGTACACGGTCGACCGCGTCTGAGGTGGAGATAATATATAATAATAATAATATCTGGGGTTTAACGTCCCAAAACCACGATATGATTATGAGAGACGCCGTAGTGGAGGGCTCCGGAAATTTCGACCATCTGGTGTTCTTTAACGTGCACTGACATCGCACAGTACACGGGCCTCTACCATTTCGCCTCCATCGAAATGCGACCGCCGCGGCCGGGATCGAACCCGCGACCTTCGGGTCAGCAGTCTGAGGTGGAGAGCTCATTTGAAATCAAGCCGGCGAATATAGGCCGTTTCTTCCATTTCACGAGGGAAATGCCCCTTATATCGTGACATACGTAAGACCCGAAGTCGATGTCGTTCTCGGCGCTCGCAGCTGTATGACGTCTAACCTTGGTCCTAATAAATTCAGTAATAATTTTTTTTAAATTACGTATTAAACATCAGACTCCGCGAGGTCTTTAATACTAATTAGGTGTTCAGCTCAAATGCGGACAACCCTGTACAATCTTAACCCAAATATCTCCACAGCCAACCCACGACAAAACAAAGCATAACTGAATATTTCCTAAAGGTCGCTAGTCGGCGTTGCCATGTGTTAAGTATGGTCAGTCACGTTGAACCGGACAGACAGTCTCCCGTTTCCGTTCGAGTTACGTGACTAAATACCTCGGCACGTTTCTACGTGAACGTGAGCTGACGTCACCCAACCACTTTGGCCATCTTCGCTTGCAAAGTGACGGGCAGAGTCTCTTCGCTTCCTTTTACACGATAAAAAAAAATAAAGAAAAAAGAAAGCAGGGCGCGAGATTGCAGCGATCGCAGGCGCTTTTGCACAACAACGGTGACGCGTCGTGCAAGATATTTTCGCCCCGCTATGCAACTCCTGACAGGCTTCGAATACGACGCGCTGGCATGCGCCGCTTGCCCAAGCATGGGTGAAGCTGCGAAAGGCTTTGCTTTTGCAAAGCGATCGTCATTCTTTCATATCCGTCGCGTCTTATTTTATCTTACTTTTTTCGGCGCGTTATCTCCGCTTCGCCTGAAGAGTGTGACATCTGAGTGTTATCGCAATAGTGTCGCGTCACCGCCTCCGGTGGCGTTGATATTTTTACGACGCAGCGTTTTGGGGGGCTGCGGGCGCGACGCGTCGTGGCGCTGGATTTGCTTCTGCATGCAGAACTGAACTTGACTATCGCATTCGTTGTATCCTACGTTTATTTCATTTTTTTTGTGCTTTATCAGTGCTTCGGAAGAAAGGCGTGACATTTCATTCTTATCGCTAAGGTTTCGTCACCTCAGTACGCTGATCTCGCTACAGGGTTCAGTGCCGGGTGTGTCTGACAGTAGTAGCGTAGCCATAAATTTTTTTAGGGGGGTGAGGGTTCGACCATACTTTGTGCATGTTCGTGCGTGCGTTTGTGTGTGCGTGTATATAAAAACATGCAAAATTGAAGAACTTCGGGGAGTTCAACCCCCCCCCTCCCCCCCTCCCCCCAACGATTAATATTGCCAGGAGGGGGTGTTGACCCCCCTATCTGAACCATACCCCGGGCTGCGCCAATGTTTTACAGGGAAGGTGTCTTAGTCAACCCTGTGCTGTTGTTGGCGGCGTTGCCTTTCGCTTGATACGGGAATAAATAAATAAATAAATAAATCGAACTAAATAAATTTCCTCAGTTAGGCGGGGCTTGAACCTGGGCCCTCACGGTCCGAAGGCAAGTGTCATAAACACTGGTCGTTACAACCGCGCTTGCAGAACACGAATTTACGGGAAGCGCATGAATGCGTTGTACCGACGATTGTAACACAATTGAAAAGCCGAACATTCGCTACGCGAGCTTCGTTTAAATATTTTCTCAAAATTAAGATAAAGGCGTAAACCTA
The DNA here is from genome assembly GCA_030522465.1 of Rhipicephalus appendiculatus. Lineage (NCBI taxonomy): Eukaryota > Metazoa > Arthropoda > Arachnida > Ixodida > Ixodidae > Rhipicephalus > Rhipicephalus appendiculatus. The sequence goes on along the minus strand of JALIZH010013755.1, from coordinate 68,760 downwards.
GTGGTACTTGCGGCACAAAATACCGGGAAAATAATTCGTGCTTCTTTTAAATATTTACATTGTAGCAAACGCCATTGCCTGTGTCGGCAGGACACGTGATCACGCTCTGACCAATGAGGTGTAAGCGTGCGTATTTAAAATCTCGCTGCTGATTCACGACACCACTAGTTCTCGATAGTCATTCACGTTCACATACAAGTGTGCACTTACAGCATCGCTATCCGATGGTCGTCAGGGTGTAAAAGTGGTTGATTTTTTGAAAGACGATAGTCTTTCTTGGGATACTTCAATGCAGAAATTTCGGTCTGTATGTGTGTCTGTCCCCCCGATTCAGCCACGCGGCCAAAGTTTAAATCACTTTCTGAACGCCAAGCCATCTTGAACTGGTGTTTGCGTTCATACTTGTGAACATATTCGATCAAAAAGCAAATACTACGCATACCTGAGGCGCAACATTAACATGTAAGTGTCAGGTCGTGTGTTTCTTTATTAGAAAATACATAGATACGTAATGCTAAAGACCCTAGTGTTTTTTAGGCTGCGCTGAAAATGCGACGCTGTGCACGAACTGCCATGCTCTGCGCGAAAAATCCAGGTGCCGACGAGAAGGTGCTGCCGCTGGCAGTGGCCCTTGGTTCAGCACAAGCTCATGTTTTTCGATGGCGTCCATATCTCGCGCAGCGCCTCCTCTATTTTATCAACGCCAGCCAGATGCGGCCAATTCAACGTAGAGTATAGGCGCTGTCTGAGGCAAGGCAAAACATAGTAGTACGGCCGGCACGAGACTATCGTCTTTCGACGACATTTGCAGCGAAGCACGAAGATACGCGGCCAATTTTTTTTTATTGTGTCCATAAGAGAGCAAATTTTTGGGCAAGTTGGTGGTCCGTTACATGACACCAGCGCAAGAAAGGACAAATGACAAGGAAGAACCACAGGTGAGCGCTGAACTTCAGCTGATAAACTGATAAACTTCAGTTGTAAGTTCAGCGCTCGTCTGTGGTTCTTCCCTGTCCTTTGTCCTTTCTTGCGCTGGTGTCATATAATAGTCCATAAGAGCTATCGTTTCAGCGACCGTATCTCTATGAATATAAGGTTTCAGTCATAGAGTTCCCTATAAATACACTAGAGGAAACTCTGGCGCTAGTGTCTATGGGAGCTGCAACGCATGGCGCTTTAGCCAGCGTGGGAATGATGGTTGGTACCCGGATTTGTCTAAGCTTCGTTCTTTCGGCTACGTTTGGCTCCGTGTGACGTGAATCCGAATTGCCGCAAGATGAAGTTCAGCAAACGTTCAGCAGTTGCACTTAACCACGTCGACCTTTTCAGGGTCACTAATTCAAATCGGCTCACGCAGTTCACGACGATCCGTTCTTTTATCCGAAATAAGCGCCAAGAAACAATAATAAACGAAGCCACAAGTGCGTTCGAAGCCGCAAGCACGAAGATTAGGCAAATCCGTGTACCACCCATCATTCCCATCATGGAGGAAGGAAAAAGAAAGGAGGGAGCATTACGTCACACCAGTGAAGCCCAGTGAATCCCACCACGTCGGCCCAACACGTGATCAAAACGTCAGAGCGTGCGGTAGGTTTTAGTACTCTGGTGGCGTTCCGTTTTTGAACCTCCTGCGTGAGCCGGCCGGTCTGCGCCGAAGATAGGGCCGAAAAAGCGCGCTTCGGTTAAAAGCTACCGGGCGTCATACCCTGAAGTCTCGGCAAGTCTCGTCCTTGCGTGATCTTGACGCAAAAGGTCACGTGTTGGGCCGACACTGCTGGCTTCAAAACGGGTTGCCTTGCCAAGGCTGGCCGCGTGACGTTATTCTCACTCCTTTCTTTTCTTTCCTCCATGATTCCCATGGTGGCTGAACGATCGCAGCGACAGAATTCCCTCTGGTAAATATCGTAGGAAACTCTATGGTTTCAATTCCTGTTTGCCGCTGGTACGCGTTGCACTGCGCTCTAGCTGATTCATATAGTTTCTTTGATTTCCTTATCAGTCAGTCGCACGACTGCAAATACATTGTCAAGAGGCTGACTAACGCGTGAAGATAAGGGCGTACGTTAGTCAGCTGTCAAAAAAAAAAGAATAGAAAGAAGACAAAAGAGAATTGCACCTCGGTGAGTGGCGGTATGGCGAACTCACTAAATGGAGCCCGCAGCTGCTGAATTGGAAATACCTCGCCTGAGTACATCAACCATTTCCACGCGCTTTTCGATAACTACCGATAACGCGCGAAAGCATTGTTCACGCCCTATCAGTTGACTCGACCCGTGTAACCCAGGTGGGATGTTTGAAATGAAATACTTTTTTTTTTTACGTGCCAAAACTTCGATAAGATTGCGAGGCACTCCTTTTGTGGCGGGGTGGAACTCCGGATGTAATTTTCACCACGTGGGTGTTCTTTAACGTGCATCTGAACGCGAATGTCTTCGCACTTCGTGCCCGTCGATATGCGGTCGTCACGGCCGGGAGTCGAACCCGCGTCCTATATCTTTAGTGCTGTACAGCTCTTTCATTGTAACTTCCAAACTCGTCCGAACTTGTACGCTTCCGACAATATCATCTACGGTTTTATGCGCCAAATCCACGATATGACTATAGGGCACAACGCAGTGGAGGGGCTTCGGAAATATCGACCATGTGGTGTTCTTTAACGTGCACCTAAATCTAAGCACACGGGCCTCTAGCATTGCGCCCGAGCCCTCCTGCAGTACTTGAAGGCAAGATCACTGAGCGACCGCCTGTGAAACCCTGCACTGTGTGTGTGGTGTGCAATATGCATCTCCTTCTCTCTCTTTTACAGCCCTATTCCCCTCCCCATGTGTAGGGAACTGGACATAGTCTATTAACCTTCCTACCGTTCCTATATTTCTTCTTTCTCTCTCTCTAAATGAGAATGCCGCGACCTGGCTAGAACCCGCGACCTTCGTGTCCGTAGCCGAGCAACATGACCACTCTTCGAGTGACGCGGCCAGTCTATACGCTTCTAGACATTTAGTTGATTAGTTCGCCGTGTGCCCTGCATGCTACATTTATAATCCGCTATACAGCTCTTTCGTACTTCTGCAGCGTGTTTCGTTGTACATGAACGTTTGGCATTTTACTTGCCATAGATCGCTTTTCGGTCACCGATAACACTAGAATAAATTTTGAAATTTTGCCTAACCCAACCTCTCCAATACGGACCTGTTATTAAAACTGGAGCACTAACATTTGAACACATGTGTACGCTATTTCTGGTTTGCGTACAGATAACCAATGCTATTTTCTCTTCGCATTGTTTAATTAAGTCCTCATATTGAGTCGAGGCCCGTGATTTGGTTTGTTCTGTCAAACGCCTTTGCCGTAGCGCGTTTCAATCAGGATGCTGTGTATGTGCGCATGTTTCCGTGTCACTTATTCACCCTGCCTCGCATGAGCTACACCAATGTCATTTACCGTGACGTAACTACAAGTACTTGTTTTGTCAAACGTCATCCTACGTGAAATACTGTCCTTTTTTGTTTTTGCGAGAACAGTGCCTACGATGCCCACTCATCCTTAAGGTACATTTGTGTGCGTTCCATTGTATGTTCCTTTTTTGTAATGTATTGCATACGGTACGGTGGTAATCTTTCCTTGTAATTTTTTGTCTGTGTGTTTTCTTTTTTTTGGCTGTCGTGTGTTTGGGTGTTCTGATTCTTTAATTTGGATGGTGGACTTATAGCCTGTGTCGCGATCCCACGAACCCACACTCTAAGAACTTTGACTCTTCTTTTTTACACACGTGAGAGTCAGATGTGTAACGCTCCCTTTAGAGAGCCACGTTGACTCTCTTTTGGAGAGTCATGGGACTTGCGACTTTCGAAAAGAGAGTCAATGCACCACTCTACTAAAGAGAGTCAAAAGGGTGTGCTACACATGTGACGCTCACGCGTATAAGAGGAGAGTCAAATGATATTTTTTCTGAGACTGCACTTGAAAGAATTTTGAGTGTTTTAATCTCCTTTGAGTGTTTTCATGGGTTGTTCTTGCCGCAGGGCTGCCTAAGTTGCGCGCAGGGGCAGGGGAGTAGCCGGCGCCTCGTGGAGGCGGCAGCATCTCAATGACTTCACTTCATAATTAAAAAAATTCAATGCTCCACCGTATATGTTTGCTCGGTGGGTTATAGCATGTAGTAAGGCCGGCCAACCGTCCGAGTATAGACGTATACATTATTAAACTTCGCCCGAGGAATGATTGCTTTCCAGGTGTTTACCTAAGGTCGTCCTACCTGTGTGTAATATTAAGGGCGTGATGGATGGAGCGGCCGTGTGTCTGTAATTAAATTTTGTGCTTTTACGTGCCGGGGACGGCAAGGTCTAATTTATGAGGCAAGTGGTAGCAAGGCAATTTGAATTACCTTCGACCAGCTGTTGTCAGAAAGAGAGAGAGAGAGACATGAAGAGGAAGGCCGGGAGGTTAACCATATATTAGCACCTGGTTTGCTACCCTGCACTGGGGTGGGGGAAGTAGGGGTCGGAAAGAGGGTGTAGGAATGGGGCTGTATGGGTGGCACGGCCCAGTCAGGCAATGTTGGCCTTTAGCCGTGTCCCCTAGGACAATTTCGTTGTCCTAAATAAGCCGATAAAGAAAGAAAGAAAGAAGAAAAGAAAGAAAGACCGAAAGAAAGACAGAAAAAAGAAATAAACAGGAAACGCATGCAGGAAGGGTGTTCTGATTAAAGCCGTTCAGAAAGGCTGGTAGATCGCAGTAGCACTTGCCGGACCTTTTTCTGCGACGTTGTGACGTTGTGTTGATGTCGATGGCGTAGAATTATCTCTTCCGAAATAGGTCGGTCGTCTAGCTTGTTGAGCGCGTTGAAAAGGGAACCTTGAACCCTTATACTGATGGGCTCGTGGCGGTCTAAAAATCTTAATATCATTTTTTCTTTCTCGAAAAGCGATTGAACAGGCTGTAGTAACGCCATAAATTTTAAATTTGCCGCAATGAGCTTAAATGGGTACGGACACCATTTTTCGAAGGTGAATTCACACTGATACGGCTCTGAGCAACTGTGAAGCTCAGCAAATGCGGAGCAGATATTTTATTTTGATATTAAAGTCAATTTTCTCATGGAGCGCCTACCGACATTGACACTGGCGTGACGTCAGGCTACAGTACTAATTCTGCTGACTTCGCGAAGCAGACTGAGTACTTGTGATGACGTCAGGTGCTAAAGCTTCCAAAATGGCCGCGTCTGCGCCATCAAAACATTCAAAATGGCCTCTTGCGCGTCACCAACGGCGCCACGGTGCGGAGCGGCCGTGGAAACGTCACGATGTCTTGCGCGAGCACGTGACGATAAGCTCATACCGTGTTGTGACGTCAAGACTCAGTTAGGAACCGATACTACCTTTTCAAGACATACTGTAACTACTTTTTCAGGGGGCATTCACGCTTAGCAGTGCATTTTCTATGCTCTTGAAGGCTTGGCCTTTCATTTGACGCCAAAAAAAACAAGTGAAAATTTTCGTGGGAAAAATTTCGTACAGCCTTAACCAAATTTTCGACAAGTGAAAATTTTCGTACAGCGTTAACCAAAATGAAACGCGAATTACCCGCCGTGGTAGTTGAGCGGTGTAAGGTGACGCTCCGTTAAGTTCGAGGACGTGGGTTCGATTCCCGGTCGCAACGGCCGCATTTCCATTGGGGAGAAATGCGATAAAACCCGTGCGAATAGAATTTAGGTGCGCATTACGGGAACCTCAGGCTGTCGAAATTAATTCGGAGCATGTGGCCACCGCGGTGTGCCTGATAATCGTATCGCGGTTTTAGATTGACTCGATTTATTTAATTTTTTTTAAAAGGCCGAAAGCCTTAGATGACTCATCGAACGCGAAAATTGACCTTAGTTGGTGTCGTCGGCGTCCAGCGGCGTCGGCGTCAACACGATTTACGCAAAAAGCCATGACGTCGCAGATCGCCAACATTTGTGACGTCACATTCCGTCGTCGCTTGATCGTAGGTGGGCCGATCACGGAGGCCATGCAAAACCACGTTGGATGCGGAAAGCTTTCGTAGTGAGGTGGTGTACGATCCATACATCGACTGGCAATCACCCTGGTAGCACGCAATGTTGCCACAACGTTGAAGCAACTTTCCGAATGTTGTGCCAACGTTGCCTCAACATTTGGTGCCACTAGAGAAGATGGCTTTCGCCTTCGGCTCCTCTGAGCCCTTTGACAAGCCACGTACACAATTGTGTACACCACTTGTTTTCGCTATTTGTATCAAGCTAGAGGCTAACAGCGAGATATATCGAGCGTTGGATGAATTGAACCGCCTGCATAGTAAATTTGTCTTTATTTAACCTCATTTAGCAGTTTAGTTCCAGTAGAAAACAGCGCTACAAGACGGGACGAAGAAAGGACACAAACCACGGCGCTGTTGTAGCGCTGTTTTCTACTGGAAATCATGAACCAACAAGCCCAAATGCGTACCCTAGCAGTGTACTGTTGCATATGATCACCTTCGCTGAAGGCACTACCGCGTTCGACGAGTCGTTCGACGTGCCCCTTCCCGCGAGCTACGTGAAAAAGTATAATTTTTCTTCGCTGAAAATGGACGTAACCGAAAATTAGCTTGCACTGTATTTCTAACCTGAGATTTCATTCTATCTATGCCGAAACAGAGTCTGACTTCAGGATCACTACTTCAGGATCAATAGATGACTTCAGGATCAATAGATATTTAATTACAACTTAATTAGGATTAGTTACTATAACGCACATAAATTAACATATTATGACATTATTTATGTTGGAATAGACTATTGACTGTCTTGAAAAAACGTATCGATTTGACGCATTTACGGAAAGTTCCTCATAGTTGGCGTATGAAAAGCTTAGGCGAATGCATAAGTGAGCCTGTGAGTTTTCTCTCTGAATATCAACAGTAATCGACGAAAAAGCACAACGCCACTCGTAGGTTTCGGCACGTAGAACCCGAGACATTTAGAAAATATTACGTACGAATATTTTATGCGGAAAAAGCTAGCTTTAACGGCATAACGTCGCTAAACCTGACGCGTGGCGGACTAGCTTTACAGTTAGGATGACTGCCAGTTGGGCGTGTTGGTATAGGTTCATGATGAAACAAGCGCAAGATGCACGAAGACTCAGAAAGGACACAGGACGGAGCGCTTACTAGCAACTGAAAATTTTTATTTCGGAAAGAAAATTGTTATATATGCATAACATGCACGCACGTCACCACGCACCACCCTTATTATCACTAACAGCGTGAATCAACGAAAGACCGCTATGATAACCGATGGCATACAGCAGGTAAACACGTGTTAACCCCCCCAAAAAACAAGAAAAAGAAATGCACTGTGTCATGTTACGGCCAAAAAAAGCAAATTACAAGCTTTACAGTGTTTGGCAGGCCCGGCCAGGAATTTTTTTTCGGGGGGGTGGGGGGGAAGGGGGGGGGGCACTTATTGAAAGCCTTGAAAAACACCTGTTTTCACTATTTATTCTCGGTAAAACACCTCCCACCATCCGAATTTCGGGGGGGGGGGGGCTTAGGGCACCCCCCCTCGCTACGGGCCTGGTGTTTGTATACTGTGGATTGACGGCGCTCTCAGTGGGAGTGCTCATTAGTAATTCAGTTTGATATGAGCTCACTTCTGAAACATCACGCGGGGAAAAAAAAAAAGATTAAACGCTGGATAATAAGACCAGTTCATGTTTGCATTAACGGGGGAGATCAATATGCAGAGCCTCATTACAAATTTAAGCTGCTACGACAGCTTCGATACTAATGGTGTGTTCACGCACCTTTGAACGATGTCGTCTATCATTACGGTCGGAATTCAAATTCGCAGCGACGCGCCACGTTTACTCATCCCAAGTTTGGCGTCGTCGATCGATTCTTCTCCATGGTATTGTGTGCTTTAATCTCATATTGCATTAAGCTTTTTTTGTGCATAAGGCTATTAGGATATGTAGTTAGTTCTGGTGGACTGACTACCGCTGTTATGCGTAACGATTAATGAGTACGCTTTGCGTGCGGGACTGTGCTTATTAAGAATGATGAGCGAGACAGACACGTGGCCGCGTAATGACAATTACTGCGATATAGGGAAATAGTAATAGTGAGTGCGGTCGTGTGTGTGTGTTGGGTGTATGTTGGGTGTTTGTGTTGGGCTTATGTTGGGTGTGTGTGTTGGTTGTATGTTGGGTGTTTGTGTTTGACGTATGTTGGGTCTGTGTGTTGGGTGTGTGTGTGTTGGGTTATGTTGGGTGTGTGTGTGCTGGGTTATGTTGGGTGTGTGCTGGGTTATGTTGGGTGTGTGTGTGTCTCGGGTGTGTTTGCGTGCGCACGCGATCACGCACGGGCACATGAAAGATTGAAAACGTAAAAGGATAAAAATACCTTTAAAAATTTGGAGGTTACGGATAAATGCGAGAGAAACACTTCATGGTTACCTTTACTAATCTTCATTTCTCCTAACTTACCTTTACAGCCGACAGTAGCAAACATTCGCTAACCAGTAGTAAACACTACCCGTCGTGGTAGCTCAGCGGGTAAAGCGTCGCGCCGCTAAACTCCAGGACGCCGGTTCGATTCCCAGCAGTGGCGGCTGCATTTTCAATGTGGCGCGAAATGTAAAAACACCCGTGTGCATTGAATTATACGCATGTTGAGGAACTCCAGACTTTCCAAGATAATTCGGATTGCCTGATAATCACAACGCTGTTCTGGCACGTAAAGTCCTGTAATGTGAGGTAATGTATATATATATATATATATATACATATATATATATATATATATATATATATATATATATATATATATATATATATATAAGAAAAAAACGGGTGCACGTACGAGAAAGCAATACTTTTATGCCTTACGCTTCAAGCGTGGCACGGCCTTCGTCAGAGAACAATTCATTCTGCTGAACTGCCGGTTGACGTAACCGGCAGTTCAGCCAGCATAAGCAAGTGGTAGTGAACATAAGTTAGAGCCGGTTGTATGCAGTGTAAGTAGGGTAAGCTTCGTACGGTAAGCTTAGGACAAAGTATACGCCTTCAGTTTTTTTTTTTTTATTTTTCCTGATGCTGACACGTTAAAAAGCAACACCAGCAGTCCGGAATAGTATTGCAAGTAACTTGATCAAACAGGCATGATTACCGCGGAACTACATTTCATTCCTTTCAGTAATGACTAGATTTGAGTTCCTCGCGAAGACGGGAAGCACATATTGTTTGTTTTTTGAGGCAAAAGTCCCGCATGCCTCATCAGACATGCCTTATCCCGCATGCCTAATCATTCTAAGGGGGGCCGTCACCCTCGTCGAAGCTACACAGTTCTGTAGGCTTTTTGCGACAGCTCCTTTCTTTGTTTGAAAGATAAATATAGAAATTGAATTGAATTCAACTGAAACGCGAATATTGACTGTCGGCCTCGACGTCAACATGACTGATGCAAAAAAAAAAACAGAAAACACATCTGCGCATGACGTCACGATATCACGCCATCATGGCGTCACAAGCCGTCATAATTTTGACGTCACAACGACGTCACTCTGACGTCGAACAACGTTACGTCACATGATGTCATCACATGACGTTGTCGCTTGGTGAAAAGTGAGCCGATCCACGGAGGCAGCGCAAAACCAGTTGAAGTGCAAAAATCACGCCACATCCACGAAGTGAATGATGATGAGTGGGCGAAGCTCGATCGTTTTCATCCATGGCAGAAAGAGAATGTGTGGTCTGGAACGCGCTTATACTTCATGGTCATCAGCGTCATCGTCATCGTTATCACGTGTAGTGGGTACAATCCGTGCACCATACTAGAACGCGCTTATACTTCATCGTTATCACGTGTAGTGGGTACATTCCACTATACTGCGTCATCGTCATCTTTATCACGTGTAGTGGGTACATTCCACTATACTGGAACGCGCTTATTCTTCATGGTCATCAGGCGTCATCGTCATCTTTATCACGTGTAGTGGGTACATTCCACCATACTGGAACGCGCTTATACTTCATCGTTATCACGTGTAGTGGGTACATTCCACTATACTGCGTCATCGTCATCTTTATCACGTGGAGAGGGTACATTCCACTACATGTGGCTACCTACCTACCTACCTACTACTACTACTACTACTACTACTACTACTACTACTACTACTACTACTACTACTACTACTACTACTACAACTACAGAGGAGGGACAGACTCACACCCTAAGGAGCTTCGCCCCTAAAAGCTGGTAATTCCTCCGATCTTTGAGGCGGTGCAAAACGACGTTAGGTTCAGAAAACTTTCGGAGGCGGAGGGGGTGGGTTAGGATCAGTACATCGACTGAGAAGAAAACGACGGTGACTAGCTTTTCGGTTGCTTTTTTATGCTAAGTTTAACGAAGAACACGACTACAGCGATGTTAAGTTGTATAAGTTCATTAAAGGCAAATACACCTAAGCCGAAGCAAACGAAGCGGCTGGGGAGTCGCGAGTCGAGGCGGTAAAGGTTAGGCGTAAAGGTTACAGCAGCTCCGGGGAGACTCCGAGACCGGCTCGGCGCGCTGAAAATTCTGTTGCTTTAATACGCGACGAAAAGAAGAAACTCCGAAGCGGAGCGAATTGTATTACCCGCTAAGGCGCTGGGGCAACAGGAAGCGCCGGAGTACCTTGTGGACGTAGGACAAACACTCGCGCCGGTGTTTGCTATGGTCCGCGCTGCCTTTCATCCCTGGGCAGTGTTTTTCTTAGCGGCGGGGGTCAGGTGGTGAACTATAGGCCGCAATGGTGGAGCCCCAACCGAGCGGAGCCTCCGGCTATGCGCACGTGTCTACGAAAGACAATGGGAACTACGAACAAGGTTGCCGTTGGGTGAACATGAAAAGGCGCCAGAACTCACGCCAAAAGTAGCCAAAGTAGCCATGTCATTTGATATTGTCGCCCAATTTCTAGCCAAACAGAACAGAAGCGGTATTATCAACAGAGTATTTACTATTGATGAATAAATAAATAAAACCATTTTGGAATAAGTGAAACCACAAGTTCAAAAAAGAGCCGGGGCGCCAACTGGAAATTTTCGTCGCCAACGGGGTCCAAAAGTAGTCAATTTGGCGCAATGGAGCCACCAACGGCAACCCTCACTACGAAGAACAGCTTCTTGGAATAAGTGCAGGATTTTACGTGAATACGGCGCTTCCAGTGAAGCCTGCAGCTAATCTATCAGTAGGGGTCAGTCGTCGGAATGATCACATATATAGTTTCTTATTCTGACAGGAGCGGGATGCAAAATAAGGGACGGAAAGGAAAAACAATAAACTAACTATGACGTTTCTTCACAGACATAGTTGCATCTGTGGCGGACGTGCTAAGTGCGTGCCAAATTATTAGAAGGATAATTAATGCATGATGTGAATCAAATAGGAATCATATTTAACTAAAGTGAAATAAACCTGAATAAAATGTGAACTAAACTTAATTACACTGGAGGGAAATGTAAATAAAAGTGAATTAAAGTACTAAGGATATGCGTGAATCAAATGTGATTGAACAGTGAGTGAAATAGAGAAGTGAATTGAAGTGAATGAAAGGTGAATCTAATGTAAATTAACAGCTCGGTGACCAAATTACGTGTATAACTAATCCTGATGTCTAGGTGATCGAAAGAGACCAAATAGCGAGCAGTAACGATTCAATCGAAGTCAGAGTAGTCTGAATAATGTCTCGCCAGATCATAGGCTCTTTGCCTGTGCTCTCAGCGTTAGCTAAATCAATGGAAATCTTTTGCGTCTCTACAGTCGATGTCTGGAAGTCTGTTTGCCCACACTAACGTTGCTCACTCACCCGCGGACTGACTGATTGACTGCCGCACTCACTCACTCACTCACTCACTCACTCACTCACTCACTCACTCACTCACTCACTCACTCACTCACCTCCACTCACTCACTCACTCACTCACTCACTCACTCACTCACTCACTCACCACCACTCACTCACTCACTCACTCACTCACCCACTCACCCACTCACTCACTCACTCACTCACTCACTCACTCAGCAACGCATCTTATCAATAAATGTACCGCCACGTGTCGTGTGCGGACGCAGTGATTCCGAAAAAGGAGTTAAAAGTGAAGCAAGATCCGTGCTTGAAAGAAGTTCCGGTGTGAAATTTTAGTCACGTATCTGTCGTGAGGGTGTTGCCAACGAAGTCGCTGTGGTCATGAATCGAAATACAGGGCATCGGCCGCCTCCGCGAAAAAGGTAACTCAGTAACGGATATCTTCTCTTTTTCCTGGATCTTAGTTTCGAAAGTGCCGTGGCTTCCCAATCGGCAATGACGTTGTTCGGGATCCTTGCCAGGATATTGAGATTCCAAGCGCGTAGGTAGAACTCCATGACCAAGGCAAGAACAGGGATTTCAAGGATTAAAAAATGCCCCCCACCTCCCCGAAGGGAATCGTGAGGAAATGCGAATGCATTTCTTGCGCCGAGAGATTTCGCCTTCACCGACTTCTGCCATCGCCTTGAGAGGCGCCCAGCCAGCGAACGGTCGAGAGTGGGGCGCAGGGAGGAGAGAGAGCGAACGGCGAGAGAAGGAGCGGCGAAGCACTGCACCTACACTCTCCTACACTCTCTCGCACCACATGCTCCGGTTGCTAGGGGCGAGGATAAGCGCGCGCGCCCGCAGCTGTTGCTATGGGAGAGGGAGTGAGAGCGGAGAGATAACACCTGCCGGCGCGCGGACACCGCCGCGGACAACGCCGGATGCCTGACATAGCCCGACTAAGAAATGCATTCGCATTTAAAAGAAAACCTCAAGGACGCTTGGGCTGGCTTCGTCTTCGAGAGTGGAACGCGATAGCGTACTTGGGTCCCGTCGCATCGCCTCCGCTTGCCACGCTTCGCTTCTCCGTGGACGTCTCAATCACGCTGTGGGGAAAGGACCGTCTGTGCGCGTAACATTGGCCGTTTTAAATTATCCTGGCATGCCTCTCGCAAGCACAGTTGCGCAGTGCCCGCTATGCCGAAATTCTTCGTTTCGTCAATTAGCCGTGTACACCCGCTGCGCGTCTGTGAGGCAGTACGCGCATCTACGCAGCTGCGCGCTTTGTTGATGCTGTGGCTGACGATGATGATTGTATATTATGCGCGAGTGCTTTGTAATGGGTGAGCCTTTGAACCTCTGGACAATGAGGAACACCCCACGAGGAATTAAGCTTTGTGGCAGATTTTACGATACTACATGTAATTGGGCCATCGTGATCTGTTCTCAACATTCTGCTAAGGGCAGCGTGGGATTCTGCGAATACGACGACCTTCGATGCTCCTAATTCTTCTCGAACATTTTAACGCGATAGCGTTAAAGAGCTCGTTTCGCAGAAATTCCGGCGTCGGCGTCGGCGTCGGCGTCGGCGTCGTTGGTTGTGAGCAAAAAATCATCATCTTGTCCGTGACCGAAAAATCGTGAAAGACGCAAATACAATAAATAATAAAAATTTTCGGGTCCGAGTGAGGATCGAACCCGGGTCGTTTGCGTGGCAAGCAGGTGTTCTACCACACAGCCATGCCTCTGCTTGGAAATACTGTGAAAATAACTTCCTCTGCTTGGAAATGCAGTGAAAATAACTTCCATGCTTCGCAAACGCAAGCGTCCTTTATATAGGCGTCGCAATATAACATGTAATATCCCAGGAATATTGCGTGGTACAAGCGTACATTGCCATCGGGCGTCAGAATATGTGACTATCATAACGATTTCATAGTTTAAAGTCAGCCACCCATTACAAACGGCACACACCTTACTGCGCGTATTCCCTTAACACCACGTAGTGTGTGCGTAGCAAGTTCGAAAACATTTCCCACATTTGCCGCGCATAATTGCTCCTGGTTTAAAGCATACTACCCATAACATAGTATACACTAAGTGATTGAAGTAGGCACTAGGGACGGGATATCGCTATCGCGTTCAACTCTTAAAGGCGAAGCTTAAGGGTCCCCCCAATTTTTTAAGAGCAACATCAATCACTGCTAGTTCCGCGGTTGGTGATGTAGATAGATGTGCACGTGGGGTGTTGCTGGGAATGAAGAGGCTGATCACGTCACTTCAAGTTGTGTCCACAACGAGTGGGACTGCCAAGAGATTGCGTGCATGTTTGACAACGCTCGTCTGCTGTTCCGCCGACACCTCCTAAAGCAGCACCTCGAGCAGCGTGTCGCGAGCGGGTCGTTCCCTCCCCGTATTCGCGGGGTCGTGGATTACCTACTCGTCGTGACAGAGCCCTCTTATAGGAGCTAAGGGCTGGCTCTGTATCGGTGCGCGAACGATTATATCGTCAAGAACGCGTGGACAGTTCATTACGTACAGGGGGGGGAGGGGGTTCAAAAGTTCGCAGGCCACTATCCCATGTATTTCTATGGAAGCGTGGCCTGCGAACTTTTGACCAGGACTGTACGTCTTGTGGCTCCTGTGAGACACTTGAAGACCTAACTTTAAAGTGTCCTGGCGTTCGTTATGCACCGAGCACTGCTCATCAAGGAATATGGACTTATTGGAAATTAAGTGCACAACCCTTAATGACTACCTGTTTCCGGGAGGATGCCCTGCTCGGTGTGACCAGGCCCATCGAGCTCTGCTAACTTTCTTAAACAAAACCGACTTGGCCTCGCGTTTATAGATATTTTCCATGAGATTACTTATTTATGTTTAGGTTTGTGTAATTTCTTTTTTTCCCCATCTTTTCGTTCCTTTTCTTCCTCCTATCTTCATTTCCTCTACTTTTCCCCCCTTCCGAAGGAGAAGTCAGGCGTAGTGCCTCTTTAGGGGGCAGTTGTTAGCAGTTCCCTCCATATTTCCCCTGTGCCCGTGTTTTTTGTGTATCTAAACGAAATAGTAACAATAATTTAAACCACCACATGCGTGTTATTTTCGCAAATGCTACGAGGCGTCACACCATGGGGTGACGCCTCGTGCAATCATACGCTACTGTCACGCAATATTAAGTGTTTTAACGGAATTCTTCGCACTGTGTGACGCCTATGTAGTATTTTTTTCTTCGAAGCAACTTCAAGCATTGACGTAGCTCTGTCGTAGAACGTCTAACTGTCACACATAACATATTGATTCGATTTCAGCTCGAACCTCTGATTTTTGTTATTTGCATCAATTGTGATTTCTCGATCACCACGAACGCCAACGACGCCGACACGGGAACTGGAATTTCTGTGAAACTATCGCGTTAGAAGTTGCGTATTCTGGAGTTTTACGTGTCGAAGCCACGATAAGAGAGACGCAGTACGGACGGGGAGTCCGAATTGGTTCTGACCACAGGCTGTTGTACCTTCACGGGCACCTTAGTCAGAGGACTCATATCTACTCATCTTCAGCATTACTATCAGGCTTTCCTGGATTCACTTTTATACTCACGTCGACTCACACGTATTCCAAAGCAGTGTCTGTCATACAGCATTTAAATATTTATGGATCAGAGGCGCAAATTAAGAAAGGGAAGTGCCTCGACCCCCCACCCCCGCCAGCTCTTCCATGAACTTTTTATAAATGTATCTTATGTTGTCATCTCTTTCAAGAAAAATGACCTTACTGGTTTACGAGCACTCATAACTCGTATTCGGAGATACCATATCAAAATGCGCCAAGAAGAGCACCGATTACGTGAGATGTTGGTGTTATAGAGTATTGACACCATGGTCGAAAAAGATAATTCTAGGCTAACGGACTCATGAATCGGCTCACTCAGACTCAGATCGAGCCATGAGTCTGAGTCTGAGTGAGTCCGGGTGAGTAATGTTTTGGTGAGTTTGAGTCCTAGTGAGTCCGGTTGAAGAAAATTTTCGTGAGCGTGAGTTCGAGTGAGTCCGGATCAGAAACATTTTGGTGAGTTTGAGTCCGAGTGAGCCCTAAGCGCAAAATATATTTCATGAGTGAGTCTCAGTGAGCTCCACAAGTTTTGCCGACCTATGCAGAGGGGTATTCGTTTTTCACTTCGCCCCCCGTCGAATGGCGGCCCCCCGCTGTATGTAATCGAACCCGCGGCCTCGTGCCCAGCAGCTGCGGCAACGCCACTGCCGCTTAGTCACCACGTCAGGTGCACAAAGGTTGCGTAGCGCAAACTCAACTACCCGACGTCGCTCGCGAAATCGCTGTCTAAACGCTTTCCTTTCACTTGTGTAAGCGTACCGATAGCAAATAATGTGTTGCGGGTGCCTGCCTATTGCAGGCACCTTGGGTAACGAGAGCAACTGAGCAAGGCATCTCCGCATAACCTGTTTGTATAGACCTTGTGTACGGCAAGTTAAGAGCGGTGAACTCTGTGCATGTTTAACTAACGCCGGGGATAATTGCAACTTCGTTGACTTCGCTCATCTGCAGAACACTCTGAGGTGATGAAAACAAAGCACTTCGATAAAGGAGCAGAAAATGTTTTACAAAATTTAAGCCACAGCAACGAGGAGGAAAGCATAATAGTTTGTGCCGCGGCGATGCCTCCAGATTCAGCCCAATACTAGCCTTGTGTGTGTGTGTGTGTGTGTGTGTGTGTGTGTGTGTGTGCGTGCGTGCGTGCGTGTGTGTGTGTGTGTGTGTGTGTGTGTGTGTGTGTGTGCGTGTGTGTGTGCGTGTGTGTGTGTGTGTGTGTGTGTGTTTGTGTGTGTGTGTGTGTGTGCGCGCGCGCGTTTAAACAGTGAAGAGAACAGAGTTTGCTCCACTTGCGAAGACTCTCTGGTTGCCGGAAAGGTTCCCGCTATGAGTGTTACACAAAGGTATCGCTGCCTTCCCAAGCCCGATCACCTGACCGCGCTCAACTCAGTAGAAGAACGCCTGATCGCTCCTCTTCTACCATTCATGAGCATCAGGCGTTTGACTCACGGCAGCGATATTATATATACTTGTGTATATAATGTACATATAGTCCATCAAATGTATATATAGCGCATCAAATTGTAAATTGTGTGTATAGTGCATCAAATGTAAATTAATAAACATTGTGTATATAATGTGTATATAACTATAACAACGTGGCACGTCTTTATATGACAGTAGAGGAATTGTACGGAGGATTCACGGTTTACCCGATTATCTCCGAGCAAGCCTCCTCCACCATCATTCACTTCGTGGATATGGTGTTTTTTTTGCATCACTCGTCCCACGACGCCGCAGAACGCCGACGTCAAATTTCGCGTTTGCTGAGGCATCTGAGGCTTTCGCCTTAAAGGAAAATAAATAAAGCGCCCTATATTCCGTCGACGTACAATCTCTAGCAGCTGTACGCTGTACAGTTGGTTGCCGTATAAAAGGACGAAAGCTTTAGCGCGGCGGCGTGCGATACCTAGATGCATACCTCGAGGCTCCGAAACAAAAGGAAATTGTACATAGCACAAACATTTGCAACTGGGGACTTTGTATCTACGCGCGCTTCAGGGACGCACGTGGTACCTTGAACTCCGCAGCCGATTACGGTAAACAGATCTTTTCGGCGGAACTATGTTTCGCTTCGCTGGCTTCGATGCATTGGCGGAGGGCTGCAGAAGAGGAAAACGGGGACAATGTTATCTCTCAAACGCTGATGCATGCTACCGCCTGTTCCGAGCGAAATTTCAGTGTCCCGTACAATAGGTTCCCGAGATAGCCTGCGTTCGGGTCGTCCGCAATTAAGGGAATTTTGTGACTGTCTATATATACCACGGAACCAAAAACACGTATAGACACAGGATGAACGCAATCTTATCGTTTTGTATATGGCTCTACGCACAATACGCCGCGCAAAAAAACAACACTGTTGCGCGGTGCGTTCCATTTTGGGAAAATCGCTTTACTGTGACTGCTCACTACAGAGAGCTATAGAGAGATAACACAAAGGGAAAGAGATGTGGTCATTAAACGCTAGACGTCGCGAGGGGTAACGCTAAGCCCTTATCGGCAAAGGTCGTTCGGGGCTGTCTCCTGTGGGGAAGTCGTAAATGCATAAAAAAAGTCGGGTCCTGCCGCGGCGACCACACACAAAAGGAGACGACCACCCCGTTATCCATTCCTGTTGCGTAGTGCGCGGTGCAGTTTGACTGTGCGCGGTAGAGTGGTCAGTGGATCGTTTCGCGGTGTCCCGTACGTGGCTGGCGTGGTGACCAACACTGTCTTGCCGTGGCCAGCGAGGATTTCAACAGCACGAACGGTCTCGACGACGGTGACTTCACCGTACGGTGGGTTCTGTGCTCCCTGTATACAGAGGATATCTCTACGCTTTCAGCATAAAGGACACCTCTGAGCTCCTAGTATCGAGGATATCTCTCGCTCCCAGTACGGAGGATACATCTGCGCTCGCAGTATCGAGGACATCCCTTCCCTTCCAGTATAAAGGATATCTATGCGCCTCTAGTATCGAGGATATACCTCTGCGCTCCCGGTACCTAGGATATTCCTGCAGTTCAAGTATCAGGATATATCTGTGCTCCTGCTATCGAAGACACCTCTGCATTCCAAGTGTCAAGGATATATCTGTGCTCCTAATATCGAGGATACCCCCCGCTCCCTGTACCAAGGATATCTCTGCGCTCACAGTACAAAGGATATCGCAACGGAAGAAGAGGAGACAGGGATAAAAAGATAAAGAAAAAAGAATAAGAAGAAGAGTTTTGAGGCCCCGCAAACGTCTGTAATTGATTTTGTCGGAGATACGGAGCTTATTGACGGACCTGTCACAAAATGGTGGAACCGGTGGCGGTGTTGAAAAATGTGGCAGTGTTGAAAGCGGTGGCGGTGTTTAAACTATCGACGACAGCACTTCGACAATAACGCCATTTGAAGAGTTCTTCAGCCGGCAGTAATCTGAAGGTTTTCAGTTCGTGTTGCATTTACTGCCTACCACGAAATCGGGTGCATTCGCGTCAACCCACTATATTATTACACGTGGATTGAAACGTTGTGTGCTTCAAGTTTAGGTCGCAGTCGTGCTTCAAACTACATCCAAGACGACTCGGTGCAACGTTGCATATTGTCAGTGAACGGGTGTTGGTCACCTATTTCCTTGGAATACTCTCTTCAGTGAACAACAGTGCGTGCTGCCGACGGGTCGAAAAAAATGAAAACGGCTGCACGGTTCGTTTCGTGAATGTCGAGCGTACGAAGATGTTGACAGCATCACCGGCACATCTGTGTTAGTTTGCTGGGCGTGTTGTGCGGTCTTCAAAGGAGTGCGACGTCAACAGTGCGTCGGAAAGAACACCCTCATTCAGGATACCACTGTGTCCTGTTTGAGAGAAGACTTGAACACGAGTGTAGACATCATCTGTCGCCAATCTGTACCTCTGCCTTGCCATGGCTGAGGTTGAAGCGTGAGTAATGCAAAACTCTTGGTGTATTTTCGCATGCTTAGCCTTCGTCACTGATCAGGCATTCGCTGACCCTCGCAAAGTAAAGAGAGAGAGATAGATAGAGGAGGGAGAGAGAGGAAAGATAGTCAGAGGTGCAGAGGTACAATTTCATAAAATTAATATACCTATCCGTCGTTCTCTATGATAGTCTTGCGGTCCGCCGCGGTGTTGTTGCGGGTTACGGTGCACGGGTGCTGATCCGGAGGTCGCGGGTTCAATCCCGGCCGCAGCGGCCGCATTTCAATGGAGGCGAAACGTCATAAGGTCCGTGTACTGTGCGATGTCAGTGCACGTTAAAGAACACGAGATGATCGACACTTCCGGAGCCCTTAACTACGGCGTGCCCCATAATCACATCTCGGTTTTGGCGCGTAAAACCATAGGCGAGAGTACGAGGGGGGGCAGGGGGGCGGCCGCCCCCCTAGTTACCTAAGGAGGGGGGGCGCAAAGTCGACCTTATACATTGACTTAATAGGGGAGGGGGGCGCTGCAACGAACCTTCGCCCCCCCCCCCCCCCCCCTTTAAGGGGAACCCTGTGTACGCTTATGCGTAAAACCGTAGGTATTATCAAGTGCGGAGCACTCAAGGGGGCCGGGCTGTCGTATGTTGTCGTAGGCTGTCGAATTCTGTCGTATGCTGTGATCGTATGTTGTCGTCTTCGCTCGGCGCAGTGAAGGCAAAACCACATAGAGCACAGCCAATCTGAGCGTGTGCTCGCGCCAAAGAGAAGTCTTCTTCCTCTTGTTCTTAGAGCGCGCATAAAAATTGACAAAAGGAAGCAAGCAGGAAATAATAGGATGAAAAATTGAATGAAATAGAAATAACAAGGAAAAAGACAGAAAGAAACTGGAAAAGAGAACAAGAAAGAAAGGGAGGAGGAAAGAAAGAGAAAACCGAAGAGAAACAAAGAAGGCTGCCCAGCTCCGCACTTTCTTCAGAGTTGGCACCACTAGCGCGAAGCTGCCTTAATTTTGTAAGTATGGTTTTAACCGCAGCGGCTGCGAACTGGTTAGACCGGCCGCCTCTCCATGCGGGGTGCACTGAGCTAGATTCCCAGAGCCACGAAGCACGTGCCGCCACTTTTTACAAAGAGCAGAGTGGTACCCCGAACTGGCGCTCTGTTGGCACGCGCGTACTCTGGAAAGTGGCCTGCTCATTTTCAATGTTTCCTGTTTTTTTCATTCTCATTATCGCTTTTCCACGAAGCAAAGCCGTGACCCCTTATGCATCGAAAGTGTGTGTCTATTCCTAAGCTCGAACCATTATGATAATTCTGCAGTTTTCTTCAGGCTGAATATCAAGGAATGGTGGATGGCTGGATCAATTTGGAAGTGTTCTTGATATAGCTTTATGCTCTTTTCTTTAGCATTTTTTAGCGGTGGACGTTTTTTCACCGGACTATTGTCGTTCGTTGAGGTTATTAACGTCATGCTTGAGGACGTTCGTTGCGGTTATGAGCGACAGCCTTTACTATTCGTAATTTATTCAGCACTGTGCAGCTTATGTACTACCGAAGGAAGCGTGTCGCATTATGCCCGTGTCGCGAGCTTAGTCGCACGTTCGTGAAAGTAAGGCACGGGAGAGCAACACTCTAAAGGTCATCGATCGGGACTAAACGTGAGTGATCGCATGCACAGAACAGGCGGGAGAGTACCTAACAAAGACATATGCGAATACGCATACGCAGACAAGCAGGTTCCGAAGCACACACATTGCCACCGAAACGCCCTGGTTCGAGATTAGCTCCCAGGACCTGAACAACATATTGTTCATCTAGGAAGTTTGCCTTCTGGGAAACCAGTACGCCCGCTCCGTAAGTAAATTTGGGCTACGTTCGCTCAGGACGACAATGTTATGTTTCTGAGAACTCAACTCGGCTACACGGCGCTCGACTTGCACAGAACCGACCTTCCTACGCATATGCGCGCACGTACGTACATTCTGAGGAGTAACGAGAACGTCGACGTGGACAAAGTCTACGTCCTGCGTACCTCTAGAAAGAAGTTATGGTTACGAGTTAGGCATTAGGTGTTTTCCATCCTCCTCCTGTTACTCTCTCCCAAATGCGGCGGTAGCATTACGATGGCCGCGAAGAACTGCGCGTCATGGATTACCAACTCGCCTAGCGATTAATTCTTCAAAATTACATTGCGATGGGGAGCGAAATGCTAGAGGCCCGCGTAATTTGCGATGTGAGTGCACGTTAAAGAACACCAGATGGTCGAAATTTCGAAATTTCCGGAGCCCTTCATTACTACATCTCTCATAAGCATGTTGTACTGGTGTTGGGATGTAAAATCCCCAGTATTATTATTATTATTATTATTATTATTATTATTATTATTATTATTATTATTATTATTATTATTATTATTATCCCGTCTCTCTCTTTCGCTCACTCTCTCTGTTTGAGTGCGGCGCTGAGCAAGACGGAATGTTGTGACGTTATCTCAAGCTCAGTGTATAAGCTTGTATGGTTGCTTTAGTAAAAAGGTTAATTGTTCGGCGTAAGATGGAGGCGCAAGTCATCAAACGTTTGGCGACGAGGATGGGATGACGTCACAGCACGGCGTCAGGCTCAGCGTTTCACTACAACGTACGCACGCACGCACGCACAAACACGCACACACACGCACGCACGCACGCGCGCACACACACACGCACGCACGCACGCACACACACACACACACACACACACACACACACACACACACACACACACACACACACACACACACACACACACGCACACACGCACACACACACACGTCGTCTTCAAACGCACCGCTCGTCCGTCTAGCTGTTGCACATGCGGGAACACCCCCCTCCTTCCACCCATTTGAGCACACATTTCCCAGGAAGGCTCTCGTAGCACACGCGAGCTCTACCCGCTTCCTAATATAAGCCAGCCAAACGTGCCGGAACCTCATAAACTAACGAAGGAGAACTCCGCAGCTTCCCGTCTTTCGTGCTCGCGTTGCGTTATCTTCCAATCTAAACACCGTTCGTTGTTACTTCACCGTCATTTTTTTCTTTCTCCCCCTTTGCTCCCTCCTGCGAAGTTTCTCGGGGAGCTTCGCAATCGCGCGCGCGACCGCGCATTAAGCCGTCACTGCGGGGCCTCGTCGAGGAGGTTATCGGGTCGCCACGTCAGGAGCGGCAGTCTTCGCTTATGAGTGCGAGTGCAGATGATAGGGAGTGTTATTAGCGTGTCCTGAGCTGTACCGGCATAACAGCGGGCGCTCGAGTAGCGCCCGGTTTCCCGACGTTGTGAGCGACGTCTCTTGACGCGTCGTCTAACCGCAATGGCTGATCGACATGTTTTCGGGTTCCGCGAGTGTTCTCGTTAAAAAAAAAGAATGGTTAAAAGGACAGCGTATTCACACTTTATTGCGAGGGAAATCATGGTGACACTTTCGACGGGTTTCAGCCGTCGCCGTAATGTTCCGTTTAAAGTTCAAATCGATAACATCGACCCGCGTATCGTATGTTCTACGCGTGAGCGCTGGCGACGAACGCAACTGAAGAAGAGCTGAAATGAGCCGACCTTATCCGTCTCACGAAGGGACATGCGACAATATTGTCCCGCGTACAAGTCTAGCCGTCGATATTTCCTCAAGCAGATAGAAAACACCCGCCCGTCTTTCTTTCGGCGAAAAAGCCTGAAGGGTCGCCGGACTGAGGCGGCTGGGGTGGGGTGGGGGGGGGGGTGAGGTGAGGTGGTTTGCCCGAGCAGCAAATGCAAACTTGGATCAAATGGGGGTGGTCGCGAGCGCTATCTCGGTAGACATCAGTAGACGGCTCGTATACCCTTGTACGTTTTGAGCTCTGACCGCTTCCCGCTGAAACGACAGACAGCGCGAGAACTCTGGAGCGGCCTTATTCCGTTACTCCTAGCGTTTTGTAGAGTTACACGAGATCGGACACAAAAGAGCTGTTAGCCTTGCTTCTTGCAACATTCCAATTTGTTGCTACCGCATTCATTGCTTAGCTCTTGGATCGAAACAGATTTTTTTAAAACTCGAAAGTGTTTTATGCTGGGGTCCACCAAGATTTCAGTGACGTACTTCCGTCACGGAAGTGACGCTAAAAATGCACATGATTAGTTGGCAATGAAAAAGAGTTCCGTCTACGGGAGTCGAACCCATGACCTCTCGATCCGCGACAACAGATGCCGGGCACGCTGTCCATTGCGCCACGGTCGCACACTCTGGAGACCTTACTATCGCGCCTTTTCTATCTCACACCAACCGCCATCTCCACTCCGTTAGTTCTCATACAACCCGTCAGGGGGTGGCGGGGGTGGCAGTTCAGAACCTGCCACACAGCGGGTGCGCGCCGCCGCGCACAGCACACGAGAGATGCCTTCTTGGCACGTTTCTCTATCGATCTGCAGTCCATTGCAATGGGAAAGTGCGGCTTCCCCCCACTATATACCTGCACTACGTACAACGAAGAAGACTGCAACCACTACACCTGCAGCCACACTCTTTACAAGCATCGACGGAATGACCCACTTTTTTTCTCTTCCTCCTCTTCTTTCGGGGATGCGTTGTTTTCGGCATCGTTCGAGATGCTGAGCCGTCGGTTCCTCCTGGCCCCGTCTAGGATAGAAAGCGACAGGCACGGCAAACCCCCTTCGACGTGCGCAGTGCAGCAGGTGCTTGTGAAATTCTCGCCGCCACTGTTGCCACCGCCTTCTCTTACCGAGACCGCTGTTTCTATGGGATGGCTTATGTTTTGTTGCTTTAAAGTTTTTACGCATAGAAGTTGAGGCATAAAATTGGTGGTTTATGGGAATGATGTTCTTTTTTTAATTTTGCGCTTGCCTGTGCGACAACCTGCGCTCTGAACTTCGGTAAGGATAAGCCCTATATGGCCTTATATCATGGCCTTTTGCTCATGAGCCTTATATGGCTTATGAGCGAAATGCCATATACGCAAGGCCATATACGCAAAAGGTCATATACGCAGGGATGAAGAAAAGAAGTGTAAGTTTAAGGGCTCGTTTGCTTTGTTAAACACAATATTAAAGATAACTAACAGACAATGATGCCAATGAAAGTATGGGGATGTTATTAGAAGTAATTGTATTGTAAAGATTTACGTTACAATTACTTCTAATAACATCCCATATACTTTCCTTGACATCATTTTTACATTACAATTACTTCTAATAACATCCCCTATACATTCATTGGCATCATTGTCTGTTAGTTCTCATTAATACGCAGGGATGTTATTTGACTCATGAGCAAAAAAATCTGGTGTCCTTCGGCATGAACACGAAAATTGCGCCGATGCCGGTTGTATTGTTACACCTGGTGCGAAAGGGACGGTAATTTTAGTGATGGGAGTCAACTTTATGCTTATGTGTAGCATTATGAGTCAACATATTCTCTTCGTCTGCACAATGGGACAACCTTGTAGCGTTGTGACTGGCGGCAGTTTTTTTTTGTTGTTGTTGTAGCTGTTGTTTAATAACTGCAGACATATGCACGAAAAGGTAGGCTACAATAAAGACGGCAGTCCTAATGCATGGAAAAAATATTTTCAGCGTCAATGTTTTATAAATAGGTATGCAGGTTTCACAAAAAAGAACAGGCTAAGAGCATGAAAACGCGAACAAAGACACAAACAAAACAAGTCAAACGGAACCAGTAGACTCGATTGGCATGTACCCAAATTAAAAGCGTTAGAAAGTTCAATAGAACAGCAGAATGCTTCAAACATACGACTATCCGCTTCATGAGGTGGGCCTTGCGTTTCACGCATAAAAAACGTAGAGTTTCTAAGGTGCTTTCACCAAGTCAAATTAATTGAATTATTTTCTACAACGAAATCTCGTTAAGCTAATATTATGGGAACTTATGTTAAAGCTTCGCTGAGAAGCTCTAAGTGCAATTTCATGTCAGCTTTTCTGCATGTTTGCGGTGTGGAATGGTTTAAAATTTTCCTGCAAAAAGAAGTTACCGGCGTCATACAATGCCGCCAACTTGTACTTAGGAAATGGGAAGCATTCCTTTGCCTGTTCAGTGTGGTGCGCGCGCGTGCGTGCGTACGTGTGTGCGTGCGTGCGTGCGTGCGTGTGTGTGTGTGTGTGGGGGGGGGGGGGGTGTTTGTTTTTCTAGTAACATTTTCATACGTAGTTGTATTAGCGTTAGATTATGTTGAAAGAAATACTTTTAAAATGTCTTACCATCAAGGAAAAAAATGTCATCACTGGTGACAGAAATGTCTCGTTAGCATGTTTTTCTTTTCGCCTAGGTAATCACTGTCTTAGGATTGTTATTCTCGGATATGGTCACATGGGAAAGTGAAAAAAAAAAGAACCTGCACTAAACTAAGAAAGAAAAAAATCACGCCATATCCACGAAGTGAATGATGATGAGTGGGCGAAGCTCGATCGTTTTCATCCATGGCAGAAGGAGAATGTGTGGTCTGGAACGCGCTTATACTTCATGGTCATCAGCGTCATCGTCATCTTTATCACGTGTAGTGGGTACATTCCACTACTGGAACGCGCTTATACTTCATCGTTATCACGTGTAGTGGGTACATTCCACTATACTGCGTCATCGTTATCTTTATCACGTGTAGTGGGTACATTCCACTATACTGGAACGCGCTTATACTTCATCGTTGTCACGTGTAGTGGGTACATTCCACTATACTGCGTCATCGTCATCTTTATCACGTGGAGTGGGTACATTCCACTATACGTGGCTACCTACCTACCTACCTACTACTACTACTACTACTACTACTACTACTACTACTACTACTACTACTACTACTACTACAGAGGAGGGACAGATCCACACCCTAAGGAGCTTCGCCCCTAAAAGTTAGTTTCTAAAAAAATGTTATTTAAAAGAGAAACGCACAGAACTAAAGATGGGACTATGTACCCCACAACCATATTTAAACATTCAAATTAACACTTATGTTAGTTACTTCACAGAGCAATTGCAATTTGCCAATCGTAACTGGCACCACGTTTAAGACAAGCCTCTCCAATGTGCGGGACAGTATACGTTGGTGTGTGTATTACTTTTGAACTTCAATGCACATCATAAACATACCAAGCTTAAAAAAATGATGTACCGAATAGCTGCTTTTGTGAACAGCTGCGAACGCTGAGAACTACATCGACATCAGGTCCGAGCTATGCGTTCCCAAAATATGTGCCTATTTATTATTATACATTTTTTTTCCAGTTCTGCTTTCTTAGCCAGTTCGAGTGCCTAAAGAAAGGCGTTTTTGCCTTAAAAAAGCCAATAAAGTACAAAACAACTGCGTTGCACAATGCACCAAACTCTGAGGACGACACCGAGTCCGATAAAGGCGTTTCCAATACAACGGTGTTTCAGGTATTTAGAAAGTCCGATGCATAAGAAGCTCAATGGAAAAGAGGTGACACCAAATAACGCAACAGCTGCTTTTGACAGCGCAGCTTACTCGACTCCCAGAGTTTCAAAAACCCAGTAATGCCCCTTAAAGGACATTGGCCAAGGCAAACTCTCTGAAAAGGCTCCTCGACGGATTCCCATCTTCGCCACTCTCAAGAATAATACGACTAGAAAACACGAAATGTGCCTAGAGCCACGGTTCTAATGTCGTAACCAGTGCGCGTTAGGGTATTCGATGAATGATGCCCAGTGTATACTAGAGTGGTTTCTATCACTCCGATGCAGTTTTATGTCTCTTTAAAGCACGCAATCACTCAGACCGACTTTAGTGCTGCATCGTACGTCTGGAAACAGTGTCGTCTGGCAAACTGTACCCCGCTAGCAGACGACGCGCC
The DNA here is from genome assembly GCA_030522465.1 of Rhipicephalus appendiculatus. NCBI lineage: Eukaryota > Metazoa > Arthropoda > Arachnida > Ixodida > Ixodidae > Rhipicephalus > Rhipicephalus appendiculatus. The sequence goes on along the minus strand of JALIZH010013755.1, from coordinate 41,563 downwards.
TCCGCGTACAAAGGTAATGCGGGGCGTATGTAACTTCGCAGATGGAACACAATGCAATCGAACACGTTCTCTTTGTACCCTAAGGCTACAAGATAGCGCCGTAGCTTCGAGCCCTACTGCACGCATTTGCTGCCGAAGATTCACGCTCGCGCTGGGCGCGCATCTCCATTCAAAGCCTTTTTGCGAGCGCCTGTTACAGCTCGGTGTTCCGAAGGAGAAAGTTATAAACAGTAAAAAAAAGGGAAAAGTAGGTTTGGAAGGTCTTTCTCGCCATCTCTACGAAAAAAGCTAAACTGTCTCCTCGAGGCACTCAATCACGTACTCGTTTACTTGCTTGAACGAAAGGAACCTTTACTCAATGATGCCACTCTTCCATCCTCTCCTCTACTCTCCCCTTCTCCTCTCCCCTTCTCCTCTCCACTCCTTCTCTCAGCTGTCGCACGCTTTAACACACACACCCTTATTCCGTTTTGCAGTGTTGTTCATCTTTCTGCTTCAGCTGCCGTATGTTTCGTATTTTATGCCCTTCAAGCCAATGCCGATTTCACGTTCATACCTTTGTACTTGTTGTATCGACGTCTATTTTCGAACTTTGCAAACCCCGTAAGCGTGTTGCTCTCCCTGCGAACGGTGGGGCCCAGCTACTTTATGGCGCAGAAGTCCGTTGGCGAGATAAAAAAGTGGATCTCGAATATCGAGCGCTCGGAGGAAGGATCTGAGATCTTCGTATACGTAGTTTAGGCGCCGCAGTTCTACAATCTTTGTTGTTGCTTTCTTTTTTTTTCATTCTCGTAAAGAGATAGATGGATACCCCACCTCGCTGCATTTCGTCCCAGCAGGGTTGTTTACCTTTTGCTTTTCGGGAAAGGCAGCACTGGCATTCGGCTTATGCTGAAAACGAAGCAAATGCAAAGTAAATTGCGATGTGCGGGAAGCCAGCGTTAGCCAACCGTTAGCCGGCTGCACTAGCCAAGAGTTGCGCAACACTAGCAAATAGTTAGCCGGAATCGTGGTGTAAGAAACTTATTCTTACACCATGCCCGGAACTAGGCAATAGTTGTCCTACATTAGCCTAGCGATGCCATGAACAAGTGCGGTTGCCTTAAAACTCGCCTTGATTCTTTTTTCATCAGAATAAGAAAAAGTTTATTACGTGCGGTTAGTCATTGTTATAATTTTAAACGATATTAGTACGTCTTATACTGGTGCACTAAGCGGTTAGTCATCAGTAGCGTAGCCAGAAATTTTATTATGGGGGGGAGGGGGGTGGGATTCAGCCATGCTTTATGTATGTTTGTACGCTCGTTTGCATGTGTGCGTTGATATCTAAACACGCAAAATCGAGGAGTTTGAACCCTCCCCCCCCCCCTCTTCCCCTGGTTACGACATGTTCGTTTATGACCGCGCACATCAGTATCAACGACGTCACAGAATGTAAGAGTAGACTAAAGATAGCTGATAGTTCCCAGGTCCTACACACTACACCAATGAAGGCTATCTTCACACAAGTTCTAGCTGGAAAAAATGCACTTTTTATGCCCATAAAGTACCCGTAATAATTTACGTTTAACAAGAAAGATTACGGCATGTGTGATTATACTGTGTGTACATGAAATATTCCTAGTGGTAGATTGAGCGCGAATATTCTGAACAAATTATTTAAGAGGATATTCGTTCAAGCACTCATAGTACTCACGGGAATGCTTCTCGTAAAAAAAAATAAGCGTGCAATTCACGCAGGACGCCGTCATGGTGTAACGAAGGACGAATTCGTGGTTTGTAAACCGTGCACTATTATATCCTTGTTGCCGCGTCCTCCAATGTTCATATACGAGACGGAAAGAAAAAAAAAGAATATTAGACAAAATGAAAAGGGAAAACAAACCAGAAATGCAGCCAGAATTGCACGAAGCTTTATCGTATGTAGACTGCTTTTCGCTTTATAGCACGCGCGATCGGCCAGGCGTGCAAGACAGCCGTTCCGCTTACAGCTCGCACTGCCTGCCTATGCCGCTCACTTCTGGCAGGTGATGTGTGACGGCAGCGCCAGAAGCGTTGCTGCGGCAAGAAGTCACGTCGCTAAACTTCGTTGTTGCGTTCTTCTTCTTTTTTTTTCATTCTTTTTATTATTTTTTTTACGATGGACGTAGGCGCGTTGCAATTTCCTTATTTTCGTCTGGTTGAGATTTTGCTTTTTATGTGACCTCCCCTTTGCCGTAAAAAAACACGGGCGTCGACGGGCAGCCTTGATGTCCCCTTTGTCGGGACGCTGCTGTTATATGAATGAATGCTGGATAAGTGTCTCCTTAACTAACGCGTGAGTGTTAGGAAGGTCGAAAAATCAACAACGGCAAATTGACAGTCACTAAACTGGCGCTAAGGAGCGCACAGTCGAAGGCGTACGCTCACACTGTCTAGAGACTATTGACCATCTCTCGGGCCACTGTCCTCAATATTAACAAGGTCACCGGACTCTCCAGTGTGCCTTAAGATCGGCCCTTTACTCAAGATAAGATCTAGGGAGTATGGTCTCCAAGTACATCAGCGCAGAAAGTCACACGAGCCCTCCTGCAGTACTTGAAGGCAACATCACCGCCTGTGAAACCCTGCACTGTGTGTGGGGTGTGCAATGTGTATCTCCTTCTCTCTCTCTTTTACTACCCTACTCTCCTCCCCATGAGTAGGGTAGCAAACTGAACGTAGTCTAGTAAACTTTCTCTCTCTCTGTACACGAGATACTCATGAAGTTACTGTGAAGTCACCAGTCGATTACATTGTCGGTTGCATAGGACCCGGGATGCTCTGATTCGAGCTGTATCTTTTTTTTTTTCTGTTGATTCGTTACGCATATTGAGTACATAGGGAACTTATGATGCTAATTCCCCAGTGACACATTCTGTCTGTCATTCCAATAATTCCGCATGTTTTAGGTAGATCATTACCAAAAGTTAGGAAAATACATGGAAAACATGTGGATTCCATGATGATTTTATTGTTTTATTTTTAATTTAGAATTTTGTCGTACTCTTTCTGTACCCACTCTTGCAATGACACGAAATGAAAGGACAGTGTGCGTAATTGAAAGAAAAAAAATAAAAGCATTTCTGCTACCTTATGGCATCGAGAATTCCAAAGTAGGACCCCCCCCCCCCCCCCCCACGGTGCAATAAGCGTTGTTAAGATTATAGGGAACCTACGGAAGTAAGGGGAAAATATGTTTCCCCATATTGTTCTTCAAGAAACAAATTAAAAAAAAATATTCCACATATGAATCCCCTTAAGGCGACAAAATGCAGTCATGGAGGGCTGTGCATCAATTCACGTCCTCTTCGAAACTAACGCGCGAAAACACGAGCTGTCTACGCAATGCAATAAAGGCAATCGAATGCTGCGTGACAGAATAAATCAAAGAAACTCGGATTCATAAGTAATAAACACGTAAATAAGGAGTGAAGCAGGTGAATTCATCGTCTGACAACCGTTCAGCACAGGCGAGAATCTTCTCTAGACACGCTGTACAAAATGGGGCTGTCGCGGTGAAATGCCTCAAAATAAAGGCGCGAACAAAGCCACGTTCGGTAAAACGGCGCCAGGTCGTAGCTTAAGGCCGTATACAGCGTATACATACAAGGTCTGGGCAAATAAACTCTGGTTCCTCGTGCCGCCGCTCTGTTTTTTTTATTTTTATTTATTCGTTTAGCGTTGCTCGACATATACAATGTATCGGGGCTTGCAAGGCAATTTTCGTGCCTCGTAGCTTAGTGAAATCGGCGTTCGGCGCTCTGTTTGTTTTACCCTTTTTCTTTAAGTTCAGTTCGTTCCGGTTCGACGCAGACGTGTCGTTGCATTCAGAGCTGGCGTATTGCGAGCGTTCGTAGCTTTAGGTCTACGAACTAATATAGCGAAGACAACGTGGGAAGCGTGAGATTTGTTGACTCGAACACGTGAATGCTCGAACAGGACTGTTTGTGTCGAGCGTGAAAGGATTTACTAGCTTCAATAACGAAGTTTGCGTCTCGATTCAGTATTTTGTAGCCGTCGCGCGTTTTGTGTGTCAGCTTACGAGTTAAGTTAAGCTTGGTTGTATGTTGTGATAACCGTGTGGATTTCGTCCAAGTACGTACTTTGTATGAGTTGTATACATTGTTTACACTGTACGCAATGTGCAATGTGTACATTGTACACTCACTGTAGGCATTATGCTCAGTTTACTCAATGTACAATGTACGCATTATATACGTTGTATAAGTTGTACAGTTTACACTGTACAAAAAATACAATATGTGCTCATTCTAAAAGACAGGGCGTGCAAACGCTGACACAAGAAGGAAGTCAGGAGACCACAAACGCCTACTACACTCTTAAGCAGGTCCCGCTTAAAGTGATAGATATAGCCGGGAAACCGGACATTTTTTCGTCTGGTTTCCTGGATATAGCCGGCATTTAACCAAGGCCCCATTAAGAGTGTAACAACTGAAGATGCGCACAACGGCGGAAAAGAAAGGATAACTTGACGCCGGCAGAGGCCGACCCTGCAACCTTCGAATGTTACCGGCGGCAAGCTATCCTTTCGTCCACTTTACGTTCTTCACATTTATATCATAATTGCTGCAAATAACATCCCCATATACATTCCTTGGTATTATGGTCTGTTAGTTCTAATTAATATTGTGTCTAACAACAACAACAACAGCAACAACAACAACAACAACGACAGCAACAACAACAACAACAACAAGCAACAAGCAAAAACGAACCCTTAAAATTTCGATTATTTGCTTCAAACAATCTGGTCGCGACTATAAACCTGCGTTCTGGGGCGTAGTATCGAAGTGACTGACCGGCACATATGTATTCTACGCTCATTTCTATTATACTACGAATAATCCATCGCATACGCTTAACAAGGTGCCAAGACCCGCCGCGGTGGTCTAGCGGTTATGGAGCTCGACTGCTGACACGCAGGTCGCGGGATCGAATGGCGGCCGCATTTTCGATTGAGGCGAAAAATGATTGAGGCCCGTGTACTCACATTTAGGTGCGCGTTAAAGAACCCCAGGTGGTACAAATTTCCGGAGCCCTCCACTACGGCGTCATCATGTCGTGGTTTTGGGACTTTAGACCCCGAAAATATAATAACAAGGTGCCAAAAATATAGTAAGCGTCGACGCTCGCTTGACGTTGACCCCCCTTTGAATACGTGACATCCCCCCACAATACATCACGAAAACTTCACGGCATTGTGACCTTCTTTCCGATCCATGTCATCTATCCATAGGATGAGCAGCTCTCTTATCGTGACGTATGTATCTCTACGACGAACACGTAGAGATACATAGAGATACAAAAGAGATACGTAGAGATACAAAACATGGACAACGCAACGAACGACATCGAATGGTCGCCTTTGCGCGCATAAAAAAAAGTGACGCGACCATTCCTTGTCTCTTTCCTTCCATCCAACGCTTAGTCGCGCCACTTCGAGAAAGGTACGGCCCCGCGAAAAAGAGATGGTATCTCGGGCAGCTCCAGCGGCCAGAACGATCGACTCGGGAAAAAAAAAAACATGTTTTGTGTCTGGCTCCGTACACCTGGCCGCCTTATAGTGGGTCTCGGGCGCGCTTCCTTATTTCATTTTTCCTTTTTTTCCCTCGTTTCCATCGGCTTATATAAGCCCGGCTGCCACGTATTGATCGCGCGCGCAGGAACGCAGACATCTTTCCCTTGCCTCCCTATTTTTTTCTCAGTTTCCGCTCTCCCTTTTTTTCCCGTTTTCTAAAGCTTTCTTGCTGTCGCTTTGTAGGCTGTTAGCTTCGTGCGACGAAAAAGGACTGGTGCTGCTCCTTATGCGCGGCTGCTATTTCTTCCGAGCACCGCTGGTGTACTGTTGGCGCGCCAGGTAGGTTATGAGCGTCAGGGAAATTGCGCTTACGCACTTTCTTCTCGCTTCGTTCTTCCCTATTTTAAGCCAGGACTCGCGGTGGAATCGTAGTCGTCGGGCGCACTTCCCCTTTCCTTCCAGCACATTTTTCCTTACCGCCCTTTCCCTCTTACTAAAAGGGGCGACCTTGCGCAAGGGACTTGCGCCAGCCGAGACCGTAGTGCGCTTCTCAGTCGTACCACCACAGCTACCACATCGAGCGCCACGTCACGTGGCGCTGTTTATTCCCGGAGTCCCTGTGCCTCCCCAGTTTTGTTCTTCTTCGTCTCCCTTTGACGCTGATTGCCTTCGAGCGTCTTTTGGCTCCTCGGCTCCGAAGACTTTCCTTAACTTTCCTTTTTGCCCCTTCCGCGACGTCTCAGTCCCTGTTTTTTTTCCATTTCCGGTTCCCCCCTCCCCCATCGAACTTCGTCAGTTCCTTCCCGTTCCTTAGCGAGTTCTCTTTTTCCTTAATCTCGCGATACATGTCTTCTCCCTACTATTCCTTGTCCTTCTGCCTCCTCTTTATGGTTCCCTGTTTCTTTTCCATATGATATTCGTCACTCTCCGTCGCCCATACTTCTTGTGTCAAACGGGTGGTAAGGGAAAAGAGGCACTGATGGGGAAAAAGCAGGGACGAAGTGTCGAAGGTAAGATTATGGGGAAAAGAGTTTTCCCACTTAATCATATTCTTACCTTCGACACTTCATCTCTGCTTCTTGCACATCATTTGCTCCTTTCCCGTTGCCACCCTCGTTCCCTCTCTCCTCTGACCAGTTTCCTTTGCAAACACTTCTCCCTTTCAACCCATTAGTCTCCACCCTTTCTCCCTTCGTGCCTTGCTTACGTACCCCTTTTTTCTCGCTTCCCCGAGGGCAACATCGTCACCTGCGATTGCAGTCCCCCCCCCCCGGTCCTTCCGTTAGCGCTCCTTCAACGTCTCCCCATTTCCTTTCCCCCTCTCCCGCTTTCATCATCTCCGGGTTGCACTTGTCCCTGCCCTGTCCTTCTGCACGTCGGCAACACTTGTTCCCCCCAGATTGCTGTTCTTATTCCCTCTGTCCCTATTTCCTTGTGCTCTCCTTGCAGCCATTCCCTGATTTATCATTAGTCTGGTTTTTATGAGGTTCCTTTCCATTTTGTTTGAATCTACGTGTTTCATTCGATTCCCGTTTTTCCCCACTCTCATCGTTTAATTCACTACGTGCGAGCCATAGTTAGTTCTTATTCCTCTTCCTCCTTATCTGCACTTTATTTTTTTCGTATCCCTAAGGCTTCATTTTCTCCCCGAGCTGTTCACTTCCCTTTGCGCCCGCTCTCCGAATCCAACCTTTATATCTTCTCAGTCATTCGTACAAACTCGGTACTTCCTCTTTTCCCATCCCTATACCACACCATTCTTAGCGCCCCAAGCCCTAGCTTGTTCCCCAGTTTCCCGAGCCATTACTTTATTGCCCTACGGTTACTGTCCCTCTTCCAATCGCACCTTTTACTTACTACCTCTTTTCCCGACGCGTCCTCTCTTCAGTTGCTTCCCCTTTCTTCTTGTACTGTTGGTAGGGAACGGGTGATACCTCCATCTTACACGTAAGCGTGCAGAAAAAAAAGGCGGTGCTCAAGTCTGACTGGAATGAATGCCTTCTCTTTACCTCTCGCAGAAGAATCCCGCTTTCCCTACGCTCCTTGTTTCCTATTTTTCTTTTTCTGACGGTGTTGCGGCTGTCTTCCCTGATTTACGTTGCTCTTGCTTTATATCCTCGCCGTTACGGTGAACGCCTCGCTTCTCGGTTGTTCCCCATTTTCCGTGTCAGTAACAAGTGAGCGAGACGAACTGACAACTTGAAGGGGAAAAGGGAAAAGGCAAAAGGGAAAAAGGGTTCAGTTCGGGTTTTCCCTCCGGAACGCGCGATCGACAACGACAACGCGCGCGCGGTCGGTTTTCTTGTCGTCGCAGTTTTGCACAGACGCTATCGCAAATTGCCTCCGAGGCCGCGCATTTCTATAACAGCTTTCCCGGCACGAGGCTGTATGCTTCAGACGCGCGCGTTGTCATGTTTTGCCAGGTACGTAGTCGTTTGGACTAACAGTAAACAGACGAATTCCTGCGTATCTGCAAGGACGTCCAGAATACGTCTAAAAGACGTTTAAGAAACGACGTAGACGTCTAAAGAACGTCTTGGTTCGTTCGTTCCTCTAAACATCTCTGCGCCTGAACGTGAGACGGCGTCAGGCGAGCTTTATTTTTTGCTTTTAGCTTTTTCTTTTGCGATGGTTTTTCTCGCGACAGCGAGTGTTTGCTTTGTGTCGCGGAAGTCGAGAAAGAAATCCATTACGAGCTTGTCGACGCGGGCTGGTACTGCGGTGTGAGACGGTGCTCTGCATCGTGAAATGGGCTATCGACTGTATCGATTCTCGCTTCGTTTTACGGAAGTTAACATGCGACTACGCTTTTTCGTCCCAAGATGTCTAGAGAAGGAGTGTAAGAGGCGAAAATTTTTTATAAAAGTAAGGGAAGGCTCGTACTGTTTAAAGATATAACGGGTGATTTGCAAGATGGTTGTTACTGACTTACTCGTGTACTTAAATGCACGTAGTAAGCCTCGAAATGTCTATCGTTTTTGTCTCTTTCACTTTCGGTAGCGTCAAAAGTCCGGTTTTCCGTGTTTAAGTGGCTTAAGTACACGAGAGATAATCACAATGGTGAAGTGCACTTTAAGCTGTAACTGAAAGCAACGTTGCAACCTTTTATTTTGGTGGATGGATGGATGGATGGATGAATGAATGAATGAATGAATGAATGAATGAATACAAATGGGTATGCGGATGGACGGAAAATCTTTATTCGGCCGTGGCGGTCGCATTTCGATGGAGGCGAAATGGTAGAGGCCCGTGTACTGTGCGATGTCACTGCACGTTAAAAAACACCAGATTGTCTAAATTTCCGGAGCCCTCCACTACGGCGTCTCTCATCATATCGTGGTTTTGGGACGTTAAACCCCACATATTAAATTATTAATTAAAATCTTTATTGAGAGTCCCGAAAAACACGATTATCGCGCCGCGGGCCGCTCCCACGTTGGGACGGGCAGGACGAACCTGGCCGCCGAATCGTAGGCTCTCTTGGCGCACTCACAAGTAAATGTCGTGCTACAGCTAGCCGCAACGGTCTGGTGTAGTATAGAGTTTATTAACGCGATAGCGTTAAAGAACTCGTTTCGTAGAAATACCGGTGTCGTCGGCGTCGTCGTCTTTGGTTGTGAGCGAAAGAGCAGCGTTGGCCGTGAGCGAAAATTCGAGGTAGATGCAAATAAAGATAGCTGGAGGGCGTTTGCGCTATGGTTTTCCTTGCGGCACGGTTTAGGTCTCCAGCGAGAGAAGCGAAGGTAGGCTAGCGATTGGGACGGTCACGCAGCGTGCGCGCGCGCGTGTGTGTGTGTGTGTGTGTGTGTGTGTGTGTGTGTGTGTGTGTGTGTGTGTGTGTGTGTGTGTGTGTGTGTGTGTGTGTGTTTGTGTGCGTGTGTGCGTGTGTGCGTGTGTGTGTGTGTGTGTGTGTGTGTGTGTGTGTGTGTGTGTGTGTGTGAGAGAGAGAGAGATCGCGTTCAACTCTTCAAGGCTAAGCTTAAGGGTCCCCCCAATTTTTTCTATGCCTACCTTTTGCTTCTGTTAAGGCCTTAAGTGCGTCGTTGAACGGCCCCTCGAGCGAAAATACGCCAGGTGGACGAAGTGGCAGAAAACACCCTCGCGACCTACGTCACTGATGACTTCACGCCGTGACGCCATCATGTGACGGCTTACGGGCTTCATGGGTTGCGTAAGGTTAAGACGTCATTACGACGTCACCGAGACCTCATCTGTGCGTCATCACACGACGACGTGTCGTGTATGACGTCGTCACATGGCATCGCCGCTTGGACAACGGTGCATCGATCGCGGTTGTCGTGCAAGACCACGTCCACTGCAGAAAGCTTCAGGTGGCGGAGGAACAATAGAACCGACTGATGACGTCAAGGGTCTCTCATACTACGGTTTGCTATGTCTTGAAAGAAATCTGGTCCCCGATTGGTTAACATAATGCTTTACTAAGTGTGCAGCAGGCTTTAGCCTTCGAGAGTTAGAGTGTAACTCGCTGGCCACAGTTTTTGGAAACACGTGGTCGCGTGCGGAAACAGAGAGCACGAAACGATCCCAGATTCCCCGTACTTGGAGCGCCGAGAACCGCATTGAGCTTTTTAAGGAACGTCTCCACAATCTCTCTACCATACACTGATTCAGAAGTTTTCGGGAAGGGCTATCGCTCGGAGTGCGTGCACTTATATACACTTAAACGAAGCCGAAGTTCGCGCACGCGCCGACTATCGCCTCTCGCGACTGTAAACAACACTCGCCGAGGACGACGCCTGCGTGGCGCCACCCACTCGCGGGCTTGAATCGCTCTCCTTGCTTGCTGAGACGAAAAGAGGAACAAAAAGAAAAGAAAAAATGGACTTTCGAGCGTCTCTAAGAACCTCGGTCCAGTCGCTTCCCGAAAAACATCCCCTATACGATGCAGCTACGTTGCGCCGGCATTCGGGAATCTCCGTCCAAATTAAACCGGACCGCCAGTGGAATTTTAAAACGTGGCCATGAGCAGCTTTTCTCGTGAGTGCTGCTTGTCTACGTTATTTTATTATTTTTTTTGCCTCGCTTCGGTCAGTCTTATAACATTTCCGAGACCGGCCAGCCAGCCGTCCGCCCTCGTTCGCAGATTTAAGCCCGCAGCACTTTCGGCAAACTGTCGCTCGTTTCAAAACATTCGCACCCGCACGTCGCTCTGACGACGCCTTCTTGGGATATATATATATATATATATATATATATATATATATATATATATATATATATATATATATATATATATATATATATATATATATATATATATATATATATATATAATTGTGCACGTGGCGGTGCACCACGCGCTTAATCTGCCCGCGAGAAAGAGGCAGATGAAGACGCATGGCAATATATATATATATATATATATATATATATATATATATATATATATATATATATATATATATATATAAAAGACAGGGAGACAGTGGCACACATAACAGTAATTATGACGTTTCGGCCGGGCGCCAGTGTTCATCAAAAATGAGATTTGTTCATTGCCATCGAGTGTAGATACTCATTGCAGTAATTCACGTATTCCGCAAATGCATGTTCAAATCGTATACATGTCAATGTCCAAACCCCATCTTTGATAAAGGCCGGGCCCCAGCCGAAATGTCCGAATGACTGGTTTGTCTTTCACTGGTGGTGGTGGTGGCGGCACACCACCACCACCACCACCACCACCACCACCACCACCACCACCACCACCACCACCACCGGATTAAGCTTCGCCATAAGATGCCTTCACATCTAAAAGCCGACTGCTCGCGCTGCACAACCGTTCACTGGCCACCCCATATATATGGCAATGGATCTCGACCTGCAAGGTGGTGCCGGTGGGAGATTTCTCCTGTGCGTTGTCGACCGATGAAAAATTCGCAGCGTGCGCGTTAACTAAAAGCGGACTGCGGGTCTCTGTGTGCAGTCGGAGTCTTCTGTCTCTCATTGCCCATTAGCAGCGATTGGCATGTTCCTGTAGGAAACACCGCTCCATCACTGCGTGCTTTGCGTCTCCCCAGTTTTCTCTCCTGTGCAACGCTGCGATGAGCGCCAGCGTCAACGCCGCCGCCAGTGTAAGCGTTAGCGCCCGCTGCTTCGCATCTACACATGGTTCACTTTAGCGGGAGATGGTGTAATCTTTAAGACGAAAGCCTTTAATGTCTCATGCTCACGTCCGTCCGGTTTCCGTCCGACCTCCGTCCGGCGTCCGTCCGGCGTCCGTCCGGCGTCCGTCCGTCCGTCTGTTCATCCGTCCGTCCATCCATCCGTCTGTCCGTCCGTCCGTCCGTCCGTCCATCCGAGCTCTGGCACGGAGCCAGGTGGCCGCTGGGATGCGCAGACGGAACGCCGATCGCCTCGGACTCTATAGCGCTCGCGCTTTGCTTGCGTAGCGTCGCTGTGCCCAGAGTTTGCAATCATTCTGACGGACGCCGTCTCAATGGACCCAGGCGTTCACGGAATACACTTTCCAATTTACAAAGGGTCCGTCAATTTAAGAGCTGGAACGCGGATGGCGTTTGCACGATGCGCAAAGCGCGAGAAAATACTAACGCATGCGGCCGGAGGAAGATGAGTCTCGCGTCTCGCTGCGATTCGCGGTAAAAAATTAAAGAAGAAAACACGCACCCATTCGGTTTGTGTATTATCCCACTGAGAGTGTAAAATAAAAAAGACATGGCATAATCAGTGGAATGGCCTCACGCTTTCGCCGAACACACTTTGGAATGTACAAAGTGTCCTTCAATTTTTTAGGCTCACGAATTCAAATCGGCTCACGAAGTTCACAACTGTCCATTCTTTTATCCGAAACAGAACGAAAACGCAACAATAAACAAAAGCTACAAGTGTGTTCGAAGCCGGAAGCACGAAGACTAGGCAAATTTGTGTACTACCCATCATGCCCATGGTGGCTGAACGATCGCAGCGCCAGAGTCCCCTCTAGTTAATTAATTTTAGGAAACTCTATGCAATCATCTTCTGAATATATATATATATATATATATATATATATATATATATATATATATATATATATATATATAATGTTTAGAAGAAGGACGTCTGTAGTCCATCCGGTACGAAGTCGCAATGCGGGACACGTTCGTCCCGAAATCCCGAGCGTTGGGGATGGAATTTGGGGGAGCCGATGTTTACATTGGGAAGCGGAGGCGGGCGCACCCGCATCTGGAAGGAAAAACAAGCCAGCGTTGAAACAGTCTGCACGTATAAAACTTTTATGACGTAGCGGCAAGGAACGTGTTTTCGAGAGTGTCCTATTTTATGGCTGTGCAGCCCGAGATTGAGGCGTATCGCGAGAGGGAGACTGGTAGTGTCGCCGTGTCTGCACTTCGTCCCGTACGGCTTAAAAGGGACACTAAAGGGCAAAACGTTTTTCGCGTATTAGTTAAGTACAATTTCACAATCCCGAAAACACCACTCTTACAGCGACACGACGCTTGGTAAGCGAGAAAACACGCGAAAAGAAAATGCGGGTGGAGACGCCACCTTTAGATTCTCGCACCAAACACCGTGACGTCATAGATTCTGAAGGCGTCTAGTGAGTCCTACGTAGCTTCTAATCGATAACAATGAGGTGCATTGTCATCTGTGGGTGTCATAGACCTAGCATACGAAGTTTCAGAAAATTTCATCGAGCCAATGTCGCGAAAATACGAAAAATACATTCGGAATTTTTGACGTCACGCGCTCAGATATCGGCGCCAAATTTAAAAATAAAATTTCAACCTTGATTTTCTCCGCTTGACTCAGAGCAATTGTTAAAGTAGGTATAGGCCACTAGTCGCCTACCGATTCGCATGGTATCGATACCCAGAATGAGTGGGAGCTGCCGAATTCTTTTTTATTACTAGGCATTTTCTGAATATTTTGAAAACAGGAAGCAAGTGCTCGATGGCCATTGCTTCGAAGAGGAACAAGATTAACGCTCGTTGCTCTTAACACACACAAAAAAAAAGCGTATATGCGCTTATGAGATTACCTGAGTGTCTTGCACTTCCTCATCAAGAGACATCGGGGAAGCACAACCGCGCATGGACGTCTACTTCAGCGTACTAATTGAGAAAAAAATAAGATGAGGTACTGCAGCCTCAGCGCAAAGGCGTTCTGGTCACGTTCTTCGCGAAGCGATAGTTGGCGAAAGCTGAACTCGCTAACGAGCCAACTAACGAGCTAACGCATCCGCTAATCAGCAGTGTCGCCTTGGCAACGCGTACGTCCACCTCTGTGGGAAAAGAGGAGAGGCGAAAGGGGGAGAGGAGAAGCCTGGCACAGCCTCAGGTGTCTTTCAACTCCATCTGTCGGCAATCGTGGCAACAGTTGCTACGCTAAAGCTCGCCGACGTAGACTACGTGCTCCTAGACACTTCCTTGCTGGCAGCTGCTGAAGCACCGCGCGCCCTTGATCTCATACCCTGGCGTCTCCTTTAATACGTGCAGCGCAGGCGGATACTACGGGAGGATGTTCGTTTGGATGATTTAGCAACGCAAACATGGCTACGTGTTCCGCAGAATCAAGACGGAACCATCATGAACTGCATGGAATGAATGAATGAAGAATGAATGAATGATTGAATGCATGAATGAATGAATGAATGAATGAATGAATGAATGAATGGTATGAACTTGGGCTTGTTGGTGAAGCATTATAAACGGTGCAATTACATGACCAGGACACAGAAAGGCAAAAGGGCTGTCCTGGTCGCATACGTGCTTTGTCTGATTCAGAATGAATGTTTATTTCCTCTGAACAGTTGCACAATAGAGCAGGATGAAAAAAGAAGCCTTAGAAAGATGGCTTGATAACCCTCACCCACTTTATGAGCAGTGACACAGGCGAGCAGCGCATACAATAAGAGGTAATAGGGAAAAAAGCACGATAAGGGCATTACTTTGGTGCAGCATGTAGATACTTACAATAAACGCCTCTTACACGTATACATTAACAAACGCGTAAGGTATGCTGTGAGAAAATTGCCAGCATGACAGCAAGCAACGACAATCACAATTGTACGCTACTAACCACAGCCGCGGTGCTTCCGTTCAGTAGACGTCCGCCACGGTGGTGCAGGGGTTACGGTGCTCGGCTGCTGACCCGAAGCTCGCGGGTTCGATCCCAGCTGCGGCGTTCCCATTTTGATGAAGGCGAAATGCTAGAGGCTCGTGTTTTGTGCCATCTGAGGGCACGTTAAACAACAACGGATAATCGAGATTTTCCGAATCCCTCCACTCCGGCGTGGCTGATAATCGTATCGTGGTTTTGGCACGTTTAGACCCCCCCAGATATGATAATCATCCGTTCACTCGACTACCCACGGAGGACACCTACTTGAGCGCGAACAACTGATGATTCTAAATTCTGACTGTCTTTCGTCGTTGGCATACGCCAACCTGTAACTGTTACTGTACTGCACGGAATTCGCCAGACGGAGTCTATTGCAGAGGCGTCGGAGCTTCCCCATTTCCCGCTTTGCTTCCTTTCTTTTTTTCCCTTCCGTCTTCGCTTTTTGCCGTTTATACCCGTCGACTGAAATCACTTAGCCGAGTGGCTATACTGCGAGCGAGACTCGCCATCCCTACATCCCCATTCCTACGTTCCTCATCGTCACACCTTTTCCCTATTTTTTGGTTGCCTTTTCCCCCACCAGTCAACGCGTTGGGCCAAGAAGCGAGCGACGTGCCTGGAACGCTAAGTGGTCTCTCCCGGGTGCGATGTGTTGGGCCCTCACCGCCTGGGAGGGTGGTGGGGAATATAGGGAAGAGGTTTGGGGGGATATAAGTAGATGTAGGGGCAGATGGGGAGGAGGAGCGAAATGGCTTCAAAATGGAGCGTCTCGGGCCGGCTGCAAATCGTGAGAACTGCGTGGCAGCGTTAGACGAAGCGAGATGGGTGGCGGTAGGGGGGGGGGGTCGAGTTTTTTGGAGGGCCAGTTTTACTGCCTCCCAGAGTCGACGTGCGAGTTGGTCGTTGGACTATATGAGATTTGTATCTATGGGTGGACAGATGCGGCGCCACGCACAGATGGGGACGAATACTGATACCCCTTTGCCCCACTTACCATTTGTGATTGCGAAGAATTTTTGTACTAAACAAACGAGGACTTGGGAAGCAGTACTTCGGTCGGTTTTTATGTCGGCATAAAGTAGTTTACGTGCTAAATAATGAAATAAAAAAAAAAGCTCATGCGATGTAAATTAGGATATGTGAAGTGCCCAGTGATATTGAGGTCGAGACAAAATACGCACTGCAGAATTATTCATTTCTGGAAAAAAGTATGTGTATGAATTTCTATGAGGCCTACCCGATTTAATCACAACGAGCACTTGGTAATGTTAGCTGTTACTTTTTAAACTTGTCTACAAAATGTCTAATGCTGGCAACTGTCGGCAAATGTCCGCTAGTGGTGGCTGTTCGCCTTCGTAGCACTGTAATATGATAATACGTTTATTGTACTGCAATGTCTGCTGCATTCCAATGAACGCTTCACGCGCAGGTAGTTTTACCCTAAGGGCCTTAGCTACATTTTTTTTTATTATACAGCGGAGCTCTTTAAGATTTTCGTAGCGCCGAGTAGTGTGAACAGGAATTATCATCATCATGAACCGGTGCGCGCTCGCATCGTCCTCTTCAACTTCTGCTTCGCTCCCACAACACGTGCGTTGATTTGTCCGGCGTGGGATACGATAACTATGAGGGGGAGAATCTGTTGCGTGACTAAAAATCACGTAACTAGTCACGTGACTAAAACATCACGTAAAGTTTAGATCACGGGACTGAGTTCGCGCAACATCGCGTAATAAATACCCACAGGGCGTATAATTCGCGCAACATCGCGTAATAAATACCCACAGGACGTATGTCCGTCAAAAAACCCGTAACAGTTAGTCACGTGGGTAAAGTCACACCAAGGCACATGCCTTGCCAAGTCTAGCCATACTTAGTACTTTAGCAAAAACTCAGCATCTCTAGCGAAAGCTTGGCATTATTAGCATAACTTAGCTTGGTCGAACACTAGCTCCGCTGTTGGTTCCAGCCTTGCGCAACCAGTGCAAGCTGCGTACTTTTTTTTTTTTTGCACTTTCATGCTTTACGTGTTATCTATTCAAATGGCCAGCGTCTTTCCTTGCTTCGCTGGCGTTTATTTTCTTCATTTATTGTTCTTTCTTTCTACTTTCTGTTTTTTTCTATTTCTTTACTGCCTTATTTCTATTTTCCTTCCCTCTTCACTTTTCAAGCGAAGCTTGAATTGCCTCTCAAGTGTCGCTGACGTTGCAGCACCCGTAGATAAGGCTGTCCGATCTTTTTATCGAGGTCGCTTATCATTTCAGGTTGTCACATTTCATTGTTGCCGAGATGTGAACGCACGATCGTCGTTGTTGCCTGTAACAACTGAAGTGTCGCGCTGATAAGCACATGGATGAAGCCACAATTCCCGGCATGGAGGAAGGAAAGTCAGGAGCGGAGCGTTGCGCAATGAGACAGACAGACAGACAGACAGACAGACAGACAGACAGACAGACAGACAGACAGACAGACAGATGATAGATAGATAGACAGACAGACAGACAGGTAGACAGATAGATAGATAGATAGATAGATAGATAGATAGATAGATAGATAGATAGATAGATAGATAGATAGATAGATAGATAGATAGATAGATAGATAGATAGATAGATAGATAGATAGATAGATAGAAGTTGGTCAGGCACGCAGACGCGAAGCGTCGTTTGCCCCTCCACAGTTTTTTGTCATTCTTTAGCTTCTTGCCTATATGCTACACTTACACTCTTTATGCACTATATCGCATAACAGTTAACCACGGGCGCAGAATTCAAGGGTGCGTACCGGAATTAACCCGAGTACCAGCACGTGTCAGAGTGAATAAACATGCTGAAATTTGAGGGTGTATACGCTAATGCTTTTGAAACAAAAAATAACGGAAATAGAAACACCGAAATGCCGCGATATACTTGCGGACGACGAGGGAAGCGTAATATGCGACGCTTCGAGTGTAACAGGTGTACGCACGTGCTATAAAGTAGGACGAAATCTCCTGGTCGTTCGGCGCAGCTGTGCTCCTAGTTAGAAATCACTTAGCCCTAATGGTCGTTTGATGCCGCGCTGTTTTTGTCGTTGCAACCAGCACACGAACGCTCATGTATATATGCATATGACTTCGCGCGAACTGTGGCCGGGGAGTTCTGCATCCATAAGAGTGTGCAAAGAGGGGGCGGGGGGGGGGGGGGGCGACAACCCCCCCTTCACCCCCCTTCTATGATACCCTCGCCTTTGAACTGCCTTGCGATCATAAGTGCCGCAGTTGGAGGTTGTTTGGAAGTGCTGGGGGCGCTAAAGTGAACCCCTTGCCCGTATACTTATGAAGATTCCTGTTTACGCTTGAGACACCTGACATTGTGGTTAAACGAGACGTGTGGACGCTTTACTGCGGTATGAACTTCTGGAAGCAAACTGTAGATTACCATGTTATTTTAACTGGTTTCAGTGTGCTATTATGTTTTCTTTTTCCTTTTTTTTTTTTGTAGTTGCTCATTGTTCATTCTGGGTATTTTTATTTTTTTTTTGCTGCAGAACTCATAGATATGGAGTAGCCGAGGTAATATGAGCCTCAACCTCTCCTCAGCAAGACAGGTATAACAGAACAGAACAGAAGATCAGGCATCTTTGCGCAAAACAAACAGTACTTGACACGGTGGGGAAAAAGACATACGGAAAACATCGGCGTAAACTATCAACTGTTTAAACGCCGTGGTGGTCTCGCGGTTAAGGTGTTTGACTGGTCGCGGGATCGCATCCCAGCCGCGGCTGCCGCACTTCGATGGAGGCGAAATGCTAGAGGACCCTCATAATCATATCGTGGTTTGGGCGCGGATAATTCCCAGAATTATTAAACAATCAAGCTGTTTAAATGCGGTGATGAACACCAGGTGTATGCATAGACCACACGCAGGCACAGAGATGCCCCAGCTACTGACGCCATCTGGAGTGCTGATGTGTTCGGTATATGTTTTTCCTCGCCGTGTCCAGTACTGTTCGTAGCTTTGCGCAAGGAAGCTTGGTCGCGTGCCCTATGACTGTATCTCAGAAAAACCCCAAATGAACGTGTACAGTTGTCGGAATACCACAGAAATAATTAGCGATAAATTAAAAAAGAGGAGAACCAATCAATCGAATAGTGGCGTTAGACTGTTCACACGAAGTGATATATTGATTCAATTCATGTTTGAAAATACTCAAAGATGATGATAACCTACTCGATCAACCAATCAATCAATCAATCAATCAATCAATCAATCAATCAATCAATCAATCAATCAATCAATCAATCAATCAATCAATCAATCAAGAAGTACATAAATAAGTAAATAAATAAATAAATAAATCCATCAATCAATCAATCAATCAATCAATAAATCAACTATATTTCGTCGATTTCAAAAACAGACACAGGATACACGCAGGTTAGGTCATCCCACCATTTTAACAGCTGGAAACGAATACGTCATTTTTCCGTAGATGTTGTTAAATTGACGCAACGGAAGTTGAAATTACGAGCACGCCTAGTGCAGTTATGGTATGAGCGAGTAACCCAGAGTCTTTAAATTCATAGCGAGCTCTTCGTTAAGGAACCTGAATAATTCAAATTTCGGGCTAGACACATTACCGTAGAGTGCACAGCTGCCTTACTACCAGGTTCGCAGAGATAGCTTAGCAGGTAAGTTGCCGCTCTCATAAGCTCGAGGACGCGGTGTCTCTTACCTACCAGGACGGGCGCATTTCGGGTAGGGGGGGGAGGGGGGGGGGGGGGGCGGGTGGCAAAGTAAATAATAGCAATACTAATATCTGGGGTCTTACGTCCCAGAACCACGATATGATCATGAGAGACGCCGTAGTGAAGGCCTCCGGATGCCTGGTGTTCTTTAACGTGCACTGGCACCGCTCAGTACACGGGCCTCTTGCATTTCGCCTCCATCGAAATGTGACCCCCGCGTCCGGGAGCGAACCCGCGTAGCCAAAAAGTAGTCATCGAGCCAACATGAAATTCTCGTCGCTAGACGGGGTCGTAAAGTAGCCAATTTGCCGAAACGTATATCCGTCAACGACAATCCTTCCCGTGTGTTTCAAATAGATCGCCCGCCCCACCTAAGGTGTGCGTCAAAATGATATCGTGGCTTTGTCAATTAAAAGCGCAGAATTCTTAATAATAATAATAATAATAATAATAATAATAATAATAATAAT
This sequence comes from Rhipicephalus appendiculatus, assembly GCA_030522465.1. Taxonomy (NCBI): domain Eukaryota; kingdom Metazoa; phylum Arthropoda; class Arachnida; order Ixodida; family Ixodidae; genus Rhipicephalus; species Rhipicephalus appendiculatus. The sequence goes on along the minus strand of JALIZH010013755.1, from coordinate 21,702 downwards.
AATAATAATAATAATAATAATAATAATAATAATAATAATAATAACAACAATAATAATAATAATAATAATAATAATAATGTGAGATGACGCCAGGTACGACAAAACGATCGTTGTATTTACAACAAAGGCGCGCGAGCCAGAAAACGAACACCCGGCGAGAGAACACGATGATGATGATTACGATGATTTGTATGCACAGGTGAAGATGATGAACTACACAGTCAGCGCTCACATAGTAATAATAATAATAATAATAATAATAATAATAATAATAATAATAATAATAATAATAATAATAATAATAATAATAATAATATACTTATGATTATTTGTTTCTTCATTTGCTACCAGTTCTCGCTCTATGTTGACGAGTAATCGCTCCCCCTCCCCTCGACTAATATTGGCCATAAGACGTTACGACGGCAACATTGTCCTTTATGTGTACACTCGGGCTCTGTGGCTTTCGTTGTTTTGCGGGGAAAGCGCACTTACAGGCGTCGTCGTCTTCTCGTAGAGGGGGGAATAACGATGCCGACTGGGAAAACGACCTCGTTTTTGCGTCGAGAGGACCACTGAGAAGAAAGCACGGCGCGCATTGCGACAGAGTGCGTCTATATACTTCTATGTGGTACACGCGACAAAAAAAGAAGAAAAACAAAAAAAGGACCGGCGCCATTAGAGAGCTGCGGCCGATCAAGAGTGTGCTGGCGCGCGTCGTTGTGTATTACGAGCGCGCTTAGATGAATGTTTTGTTTGGCGATGTTGTTTTGATTTGGCGGGTGGGCTGTTATTGTATAGCGTTGTGTACGTATGTGCCAAAGGCGCTTTGCTTCGATGCGGGAGACGGGAGTGCTTTTCGAGATGACTGCAACCAAGGCGGTAGTCTTTCTGCTGTAACTTTCACACACACAGGCACTAACACACACGCACACTCACAAAGACGTACGAAGACGCACAAACACGCGCGCACACACGCACGCACGCACTCACTCACTCACTCACTCACTCACTCACTCACTCACTCACTCACTCACTCACTCACTCACTCACTCACTCACACACACACACACACACACACACACACACACACACACACACACACACACGCGCGCGCGCGCGCACGCGCACATACACGCAAACGCCCGCGATCATATCATTATCTATCTATCTATCTATCTATCTATCTATCTATCTATCTATCTATCTATCTATCTATCTATCTATCTATCTATCTATCTATCTATCTATCTATCTATCTATCTATCTATCTATCTATCTATCTATCTATCTATCTATCTATCTATCTATCTATCTCGCATGCGCGCTGTTTCAGACCGTCATCACTTTTGAAAAACTGCTTGTGCTGCAGCTCGAGGCGTCACAAGAGCGCCCGTGCCTGCTGCACACGTGCGCTTGCCGCTGGCGTCGACACGCCCGTACGCGCACTTCATCTTGTAGGCGTCAAGCGCGCTCTTCGACGCACGGGTGGGTCGCTACAGAGGAATGCACCCGACCCAAGGCCGTCTGCTGCTCGGGTAGACGACAACACCGTGGCTTGCTCTTTTTTTTTTTAATTTTATTTCCGTCCTCCCCCACACTTCGTCCCGTAAGCAACAAGAACTGCGGATTCCGATGAAGGTGACAATTTGGGCTTGGTGGTATAGCTTGATAATTGATGATAGCGCAGGCTAAGGACAAGGACTAAAAGAAAGACACATTGTGTTGTGCCGAATCTGCCTTTCTTTTCTACTTATCCTTAGCCTGCGCTGCCATCATATATCATGCGGATTCCGAGCACCCGCAGTCATAATAATTGTACAGATTTTATGTCCCAAGATCATATGTAGGAGGGACGCAGTAGTGGAGGGCTCCGGAAATTTTGACCACCTGGGATTCTTTAACGAGCGCCTAAATCAAAGCACACGGGCGTCTAGCGTTCCTGCCTCCATCGAAGTGCGGTCGCCGCTGGCGGGGATTCGATCCCGCGACCTGCCGGTTCAGCAGTGAAACGACATAACCACTAGACCACCGCGGTCGGTGAACAACCGCAGTCACTTCGCCCATGTTAGCACCCCGGAAATGCCGACAACACTCTTTGTGACGAGTGTTGCAACGAGAAGACTTTAATTAGAACTAACAGATAAGTTAGTTCCAATTAAACCATTATGTTAGTTAGACTGTTAGTTCTAATTAATATTGCGTTAACAAAAGCAAACCAGCCCTTAAGTTTACCCGAGAAGACTTTGCAGCTCAACCTGTGCGAAAGTAGTTGTCATAATGGGCGGAGACGTTCAGTCGCAATCCTTCCATTTCGCTTTGGCCATAGGCTGCTGTCTAAGTTGCGTTCATGGCGACTGATTAGTGATGTCACGTTTCATTCTAGAAAATGTATTCGAATATATCTGGCCGGACCCCGGCCGAGACGTTGGGATAAACACTCTACCGTACTTTAGTACGTTCATTTGAACGTTCGAAAAGCCGACGGAGACCGACGAAGACCGGTACCGCTGCCGAAATGTCAGTCCTTCTGTGCGACTATTTCCTACGTGCTTGATTTATTAAACTTATATATATATATATATATATATATATATATATATATATATATATATATATATATATATATATATATATATATATATATATATATATATATATATATATGAATACGTAGATTATGAAGAGTCTGGCTTCGGTTGCCGTAGAACAATATAGGAAAAAAATATATATACGCTTCTAAAAAACTGTTTATTGGTGACGTTTCGATCGGAGACCGATCTTCATCAAGACAGTCTTGATGAAGATCGGTCTCCGATCGAAACGTCACCAATAAACAGTTTTTTAGAAGCGTATATATTTTTTTCCTATATATATATATATATATATATATATATATATGTCCGCCTCGGTGGATCAGTGGCTAGGGTGCTCGGCTGCTGACCCGAAGGTCGCGGGTTCGATCCCGGCCGCGGCGGTCGCATTTCGATGGAGGCGAAATGGTAGAGGCCCGTGTACTGTGCGATGTCAGTGCACGTTAAAGAACACCAGATGGTCAAAATTTCCGGAGCCCTCCACTACGGCGTCTCTCATAATCATCTCGTGGTTTTGGGACGTAAAACCCCAGATATATATATATATATATATATATATATATATATATACTACATTCTCATCAGCGAATAAAATAAAATGAATCAAGGAAGGGGAGAAAATCAAGTATGGAAGTAAGGCACTAACGAAGGCATGATGAAACCGAAACCGAAAGCAGGAGAAAATAGAAAAAAAAATGTTCTGAGAGCCCAGACTTTTCCCTATTAGTATACTACGTGAAGCGGAGAAGTCGAAGGCTCTCAGGATAGCCTTCAGATTGCTTTTGACAGTGATGTGGACGGCAACCATCTTGACAACGAGGATTTTTAACCGGACATAGAATCCTGTGAAAGCGCCGACAGTGACAGCGACGATGAAGATTAACTGCTAACTCACGAGGAGGGAGTTGCGCTTCACGTGTCCTCGTCCGTTAAGGTTTTTTTCTCGCGCATAAGTCACTTTTGATTGTTTTTAACGTACAATAGTATGTTGAGTGAGTTTAACAAAAAAAAATAATCATGGCAGCTTCGCACTAGGGGTGCCGAGCCTGACGGAAGTGCGGAGCTGGGCAGCCTTCTTTATTTCTCTTCGGTTTTCTTTATCTTTCATCCTCTCTTTCTTTCTTTTCTCCTTTTCGGTTTTTATTTTCGGCTTTTTTTACTCTCTTTATTTGTATTTATTTATTTCTCTTTCTTGCTCTGTCTATGTTTCTTGCTATTTTTTTCCTCTTCTCTCTCTTTCTAGTTCGCGCTTGCTTCCTCATTCTCTTTCTCTTTTTATACGTGGTTTTGCCTGCGTTACGCCAAGCGCACTATTTTCTTTTTTTTTTCTTCTGATGACAAGTGATCATCATCAAGGCGCTCGAAGAACAAGAGGAAGAAGACTTCTCCTTGGCACGAGCGCGCGCTCAATATGCTACACATGTAACGTTACGCCAAGCGACGACGACAACATACTACAGAACACGATAGCATACGACAGCCCGGTCCCCTGAAGTGCTCCGCACTTAACACTCACAGAGTCCCTTACATAGGCGTGCGCACAGGGGGGGACGCAAAGCCAGCCCCATACATTGACATAATAGGAAGGGGGGGGCGCTGCGACGAACCTTCGCACCCTCCCCCTGAAGGGGAACGCTGCGCACGTTTATGGTGCCTTATGCATTAAGTTTAGACGACAGAAAGACGAAAGCCATGTTTTTTCCCCTCTGTGTCGATGTATTGGCCCTGCCCGGCCACCGTTCGAAAGCTTTCTGCAGCTAACGTAGTTTAGCGTTGCCTCCAAGATCGGAGGCACGTCATCTGGTTTTACATTGCCTCCGAGATTGGACCACTTTTGACCAATCAACGGTGTCGTGCGATGAAGCCATTATGGGACTTTACTTCAGGTGACGTCGTAATAACGTCATAAATTTTGGCGTTATGTGACATCATCGTGACGTCGTATCGTGACGTCATCACGTCACCATACGACGCCGCCGACGGTCAAATTTCGCGTGTGATGAGTCATTTAAGGCTTTCGTGTTACAGAGGAAAGAATCAGCATGGAAGGAAGCCTTTAACGAACAGAGTTGGTCGCGATCGAACCGACACAGCAGGCTACGTGATAAAAGAACACTGTCTCTCGCGTCCGTGTCTGAACGCCTGACTTCCTTTATCGTAAATCCGAACAAACTAACTCAACGCTCGGCACTTTACAGTTGGCCAGCTTTATGACTCGGGAGCGCTATTCCCTGTAAAAAAAGAAAGAGGAAGAAGAAGAGGACACTTTCAGAACTCGACTGTTCGATAGACCCGTGCCTCGGGTCAGCTTCATCGTCGAAAGGGGCCGACACAGTTTTGAAACGCACGAGCGAATAGCCGCCGGGGTGCGCGTATGGATCAATGGGCCTCGGGGCACACAGCCACCGGTGTCAACGGCAATGTGCGCGCGGTATCTATCGATCTCGGATATTTTAAATAGTCTCCGCAACTATGGGAGCTGCGTTTGGGCGGGTGTAGGCAGGCGCGGGTGCTTATGTTTGTACAAGCTTTCCGCTTCGTCATTCGGGGCGACTGACTTCCGCTTCCTGGGGGTCGAGGCTCATCGAAGCTGCTCGATCACGGTGGCTCATTGTTCTGTTGACTTTGACAGAATGGAGGCGGAAAGATTGTGGGTAGCACGGAGGAAGGGAGGGGCAATTGTTGAACGTCTCCCTATTCAGAGCCTCATTTATTCGTCTGTTATGTACTTCTTTATTGGTTGTAACTATTGTCATGTAACACCATTATCGTCGTTGGGTCAGTAACGTTTTCGTGCAATTGTTTCTGTATTATTTGTGTTTATGATGTATCTTGTCACAAGTTATAGTCATAATTTTGTGTTATGCACTCCCATCACTGCCTAAATGTCATTTCTATTGTTTATTTCTGAGTTCTAGTATTGTGTATATTATGTACCACACGCATGTTATTATGCTGTGCAGTGAATGGTTGTATGGTGCTGGAGGCCTAGTCAGGTGACGTTTCTTGTAACGTCACCTTTTGCCACAAGCACCATGACAATATTGTATTGTTGCACAAATAAATAAATAAATAAATAAATAAATAAATAAATAAATAAATAAATAAAAGAGCAGCTGTAGTCACAATAGTGAGCGTATGTAAAATAATCCAGGAAAGTTCTTACTGGGGAGTTTTGCATTTATTAAAGGAGCGTTTTGTGGAGCTGTTTGTAGGGGGGCTTACGTTATTTCGAGAAATATGTGTGTTACTTTTATAACGGTAGCAATTATTTGAATCATATGGACACTCTCCCTGGATTTATGCCGTCGTCGTCACCGTCGTCGTGCCGTTCCTTATATATACCCAGAAAGAGTAGTTCGCAAAAAATTTTTACGGCAAAGCGTGACAGGGGATTCGAACTTGCGACCATCTCGCTCCGAAGGGCGAAACATTAAACGATTCACCCACGAAGGCATCCTACCCCCCAGCATAGGAACAGCGAGCTATTTATGTACACCACTTACCGCTAATGATACGCACATCTCGGGGGCGCTTCACCGTGCCAGATGATTGTTCACTATCACCCGTGAGAAGGCGTAACGAGCCAAAGTGCGCGCTTTAAGGAGCGTCGTTCCGCTCGTCTTTCGCCGGAGATGGGATGAGCTTGGTTCTGTACTTTGACCTACGGGGTGTGGTCGCCGTGCTCGCGAGCTTATGTCCTTAGAGGGTTTCAGCAGATGGCTCCAAGCTTCGAGCGTATCGTGCTTTCGTCGCAAAGTTTGCGTTGAAGCCACAGACCCCACGAAAGTCACTTCGCTCACTGCAGCAGGCGTGTTTACTAAAGAAGTGAGCTGCAAGCCTATCTTCGTGTGACGTTGGACTTTGTGCTCTCGCATCATTGCTTTGCCCTAGCGGCGATACTGCCATTTTTTTTTGTACGTATTGCCCTATCTATCTCCTCAGTTGTTTTAGGTTAGGTCGGGTCAGGTCTCTCCTTTACCCGTCGGTACTGGCGGGTAACAAATTGGATGTTTATGTTTGGTTAACTCATCTACACACACGAATGCACGCACGCACGCACGCACGCACGCACACACACACACACACACACACACACACACACACACACACACACACACACACACACACACACACACACACACACACACACACACACACACACACACACACACACACACACACACACACACTCACACACACTCACACTCACACTCACACTCACACTCACACACACTCACACTCTCTCTCTCTCTCTTAGTACGTGAACAGCCACCGCAAGCGACAGTTCAAGAGAGGGAGTTCAATATAGTCGACTGAAAAGAAACAAAGATGGCCTTCGCCTTTCCAGTCGTGTCGCGACTTTCTCTCCAAAAGGTGCAATCGAGGAGATTTCGCTGGACTTCTTGGCCAGGAATGCTCCCGAAATTCATAAAAATGTGGAGCATTCGCAGCTTGAGAGGCGATATATATATAACGCCTCTCAAGCTGAAATTCGGAAGTGTTCGCACTACATACTAGAACATACAAACAAAACAAAATAAAAACGGCGCGAATGACCGGAGACCAGACGAATAAAGACGGAGGCTTCTGGCGATGTTTTTTTGTATCTTAGACAAAAAGAGGTCGCAGTTGAAAGAATTTCACGGAGTGTTACAATAAAGGGAACGATTCAACAAACGCCCTCATTTAACCGCGAAATTCCGCTCTTCCTGTAAATGCGAATGCCCTGGAATGTTGTGCTCGGCTATCCGCTATTGTAGACAGACGCGATTTCGTTTGTTGGTTCTCGCTTACTCTCGCCGGTATTGCGACAATGTGTTGCTTCGTTGTTTTGACCGTGCTTCCCCTTGTGTTTGTTTGGGGTCTTTCTGTCGCTCAATGTTGAGGTCGTTCATTCGAATCAATCAATCAATCAATCATTCAATCAATCAATCGGTCGGTCGGTCGGTCGGTCGGTCGGTCGGTCGGTCGGTCGGTCGGTCGGTCGGTCTCAGTCAGTCTCAGACAGTCAGTCAATCTGAGTCGGTCAGTCAATCAGAGTGCTCCATGCTATCTGTTCGCACTTGTAGCTCATGCGCTGGTTTAACCTACAAATCAATTTCTGCCTGCATGCGACGTGTCTGCATCCGTAGTTCATGCGTTCTTTCAATCAATCAATCAATCAATCAATCAATCAATCAATCAATCAATCAATCAATCAATCAATCAATCAATCAATCAATCAATCAATCAATCAATCAATTAATCAATCAATTTTTGTTTACGATACATAACCATAGGTTATGCTTATGCAGGAAGTGCCTCGGAGCCCTTTCTGTGTTTTTTCAGTGGTCCGCTTTTAACAGAAGCCGTTACTCTATAAATACAAAACAAAGAAATAAAAACGTCACTATATTGCGTCGCACTAATAAACGCAATCTTTCAAACAATAATTTAGAAGACAACCAACTGATTAAGCTAGCAATCAATCCGTGAATGAGTCATTGAGCGATTCCAGCAATCACTTGTTTGATACACGCGCGTGATTGAAAAATCAATTCATCGAACAACAACCTATATCACGTATCAGTTCCACTTTGCGTTGATAATCAGCAAAGTTTATAACGTGGTTCAGCGTATTCACGTGAAAATGTGTGTTTTTTTTTTTTTTTAGGAAACTTCGGCTTTCTCGGCATATCTGCTTACTAAATGCTCAGTGGTTTCTGCAATATTTGAACCGAATAAAATTTCCTGCGATTTTTGTCAACCGGCCGATTTACATAAAGTAGCGGATAAGTAATTTCAGCATTCAGTCAGTTTAAAAATAAATCGATGCACATGTTAAAAGAAAATCTTCCAGTCCGTGAGAATGGTCGATTAGTGAAGCTGCGTAATGTTTATATTAATCTTTTAGTGCGAACTAATTGTGAATAATGCCAACGGAAAGTATGGGGGATGTTATTTGTAGTAATTAAAATATGAATGCGAAGAAAGTAAAGTGGACTAAAACATAACTTGCCGCCGGCGAGGGGACCGAACCTGCAACCTTCGAAGGTTGCAGGCTCGGTCCCCGCCGGCGGCAATTTATCTTTTCGTCCCCTCTAATTTCTTCGCACTTATATATTAATCACTAGAAATAACATCCCCTATACTTTTTTTGGCAATATTGACAGTTAGTTCTCATTAATATTTTGTCTAACAAGAAAAAAAAGTACAGCCCTTATACATCCTTTTCTTTCCTTTATTAAACGTTTAGTTATGTATCCCACTAAACGCCCCTTTTATGCAACGCTTAAGACAGGCCCGTAGTCAGGGGGAAGGGGGGAGCTAGCCCCCCCCCCCCCCGTAATTTGGTTGGAGGGGGGGTGTTTTACCGCGAAAAAATAATGAAAATGGGTGTTTTTCAAGGCCCTCAACAGGTGCCTCCCCTCCCCCCCGAAAAAATTCCTGGCTACGGGCCGGGCTTAGGTTGTCTATCCTTGCGGGCTTCTCAATATGATTAACGAATGGAAAGAGCATTGTCGCAATAAATCAGGCGTTAGCGATTTCAGCAAATTAGGTAATTCATAAACAAATCGATAGGTCGTCACATCTCCTGTTGTCGTTAACAGATAACCTTTTATCGCCAAAGTAAACATTAGATATGTGAGAATAGTAACTTTGAGGTTCGAAGCGAATTCGAAGCGAATAGTGATTTGATCGAATGATTTCGAAATCGAATTCGAATAGTATATATCACATATTATAAAGAAAAATGAGCATATTTGTCATGACCCAACTAACCTGCACGATATTTTTTTTAATTGAAACAAGGCTTGTGTAAACGTAATTAATTTTGGTTCAAAGGGAAGTGGAAGCAACATTAAATTGTAGCAGGATTTGACTTTTCGGTAGAGTGCAAGTGATAACCTGTAAAATTCGTTACGTTTTAAAATTTACTTTACTTAGAGCTTATAAGCCGGTATAGCTAGCTCTTAAACTTAAAAAAAAGTGAAGAAATCGATGTGTGGGTAATATGTTCATTTAACGTTCATGTGGGGCTTCTTGGCAGTGCGTGTTTCCCCTGGATAGGTTTGTTCACGGTATAGCATTCCTCCACTGCAGTGAACCCACCTTTACAGGGGGGTTACATGCAGCCTATAGATGTCTGTTCGTTCACTTCGAACACTTCGAAATTTCGAATAATTTTAAATTCGCGTCGAAGCAAATTCGAATATTCCAAGTGCTCGAATATTCGCACATGCCTAAACACGCTTACATAAGCGTGACTTCTTTTTCTCTCTCCCTTTCCTTCTTTCGGCAATCTGCGCGTCACGGTTAAAGGCATCACTGAACGGCCACTTACTCGGCAATGCACCGAACCGAATGGATTTTCTGCGAGATCGAGCGGTAATCGAAATCGATTTAGTCTTTCGCGCCCGGGCGTGCGAAATATGGCCGCTAATGTTTCTTCAATTAAACCCCGAAAGACTGATAGTTCGCGCCGACCGACTGGCTTCGAGAAATGCGCCCCACGCTGCGCGCATTCTAAATTACGTGTTTCGAAAGAGCGCGGCGGTTTGGTTCGGCCGATAAATTTAAATAAATAAATAAATAAATTTCTCCGCTACATCGCGGGCCCGCAATGCAGAAAAAACGTCCCCCGAATGTTCCAAGTTGCCCGCGTAATCTCGGAAAAAACGTAGTTCTTATTTCGCAACCCGAATACGCTGGCGACAATCTTACGCTTGATTTGCTTTCGTTGTTATTTTTTTTCTTTCTGAAATGCCTCCGAGGTGCTTGCGTTGCGTTTCGTTACGTTTCTCCACCGAACGGCTAGATAGAATCCAAGTGTTGCGAAAGAAGCCAATCCATTCGCCAAAGCCCATTGCGTCAGGCGAAGGGAAGAAGTGTTGCCGGACTTCATTGCGTCAGGGGAGACCGTGTCGTCGCAGTCAGGAGGTCGGGTCTTTGACCTCCAGTAGAGGCGCCACGCAGTGTGCTACAACACGCGACCCTTACAGCGTCTGCAGCTACAAAGATAAATGGCAAACCGACACGCTCCCTAATGCGACGCTACAAGTAGCGTGCGTGTCGATTCTTGCGCTTGTGCGCGCGTCGTCAAGCGAGGCTGGAATCGAGTCAGCGCTTCGTTTAGTCTGCGTTTGATGTCTTGTTTACGTCTGCGGTAAGATGTGTATTAGACTGCCACGATTATTACTTTTTTTTCTTTATACGCGGGAGCGTATCTCGATTAATACCACTGTGATTTATGAAGTAGCTGTGTCCCGGCCTATACCGTAAACACTCGCATACCGATCAGGCATTCGTTAACTTAGAGAGAAATCTAGACGCCCAAGCACAGTCAGCAGAAAGGAGGAGCGCAAGAAGAAGAAGAAAAAATAAAGAACAAGTTAGTAGAACTTGTTGCTGGGCTAGTGGGTACAAAACTCTTTGAGATAAACCTTCGACGTCTAAGCACCGTCGGCAGAAAGATTGTTTCTGCTGGTGGTGCTTAGGCGTCTAGGATTTTTCTAGAAGTTACGCAGCAACTGACGCAACAACTTGTTCTGCTAAACACTCATTAAGATGGGCTATTATTGTCTATATTGTGACTGATGTCAGCTATCGTTTAGTGTTGCTAGCTAAACGATGAATAAATGTTAACGTTGTCCATATGTGGTTCAATGATCGCTGGTGATCGCTTACTACTGGCAAATGTCGTATGGTGTCGCCGTGTGTTGGCTTATATTGGTTAATACTGGATGTCTGCTTTAATAACAGCAACGCTGTATTAATTGTCTGTGTACAACGATTCAAATGTTGATCTCACATGCACCTTGACGACAACCCCAGTTCGTTCTGCCTGGAATAATTTCTACTAAATGCACCGCCAAGTGTCGTTAGTGTGACCTGGTACCGACATAACGGTATATAGGTGGACCTTATGTTTTGTGACAGTAAATGATGACTCGAGATCAAATGCTAAAGACCCGTGCTCTTAAGGCCTGACCACACGCACGCGTTGCAGCGCGTCAGCGCGTGGTTTTTTGACGCGGCGTCACGTCCTCTCCTTATGATGAGAGAGGGCGCGCGGCTACGCGAAGCTGCGCGCCCTTTCTCTCTATAGGGAGAGGGCACGCCGCCGCGTCAAAATGCCGCGTGCTGACGCGCTGCAACGCGTGCGTGTGGTCAGGCCTTTAAGTTTATTTGGCTGCTCGTTAAAGAACCCTGGGTGGTAAACATTTCCGGAGCGTCATAATCATATCGGGGTTTAGATGCGCAAAACCGCAGAATTTTTTATTGCTAAATTAAGGCCCGCTTTGGCTGGTACACACATAGGTAGTTTTGAAATTCACACTTTGTACGATGTATGACGAAAAATTAAAGCCCGAAAGGCAAACATAAAAATAACCCTGCTGTGATGCTTACAATCCGCACATTCGACAATGTGGTATGCCTGAAAAGGGAGTGACGACAAATAGATGGTAATACAGGCGTCAGCAGATGGAAAAATAAGTTTAAAATAGTGTAAATAAGTTTAACTCTTTCGTTACCGTGGGAAAATGGGCAACTTTTCGTAGGTTTTTGTTGGTATTTTTTTGTAATAAGTAATAAAATGGTTATACTGTAATGCAATACATCAAGAGAAAGCTAAGTAAATGTACTTTTGACGTGTGTAAGTTTAAAAAACTGAACTTGGAAACTAATATGCAGAAAAAATCGTTAAAGGTAACATTTCTTGCAAATTTGAAAGAGCATTTGCAATTGTATGTTTACTACATAAAAGAAGTAAATCTGGAAAATATTCTGAAATATACAAATTGTTTAGATAGGAGACATCTACCTAGCAGAAAAGCTTCACTGACCTAGCTCAACAAGTGCACGAGTTACACTTGTTTACTTGTTGCCCAGTAGAAAGTGTCTTGTTCAGCCAGGTTGCACAGTTTTTTTCTTTTTATTGCACAAATTTCTCACACACAGAAGCACAGTAAATATTAGTAAAAAAGGGAAAGAAATGGGCTATTGAACCATGTATATATGGACATATTGCGCTCTATGGTTGCTCAAGAAAAAAATCTTAACTGGGAAAGTACAGTGTCGCAGAAGGCGCCAGAACATCATTATATATGACCTCACTACACAAAAAATATGTGGAATTGTGTAATTAAAAAAAAAGAAGGGATCATCATCTGAATCACTGCTGCTAGAAGCAGCCAAATGATCGCTTCCAGATGCAACAGAATCGCCAGAAAGGCGTCGTTCGGGACCGGCAACAAAAGCGCCTGCCATCTTCGTAAACAGACGGAACGAACCGCACAATTGGAACCGCCGCTTAAAATCGCCGCCGCACGGGAAAAATACAAACTACTCAAAAAATGAAAGATTGGTGCCTAGAAAATACGACAGATAGCGCTGCAAGTCCATGGGAGCGCTCATATTTTAAAAATAGCTTGTAACGCGTATGGGTCACCGGTGACCCATGTCCTATGGACACGGTAACGAAAGAGTTAAGGAAAAGTAGTAAAGCTTAGCAAATGTTTTAAAATCATTTGATACTTATTAAGAATTAGCATGTTTAAGTATTTTCAGCTGGTCCTTTGTGGCTTCGAGATATCGCAGATGTTCCCACTATGGCAGTTTCATCTAAGTGCGACAACCAAATGTACATTTTATATTCACAGTGATTCTCGTAATTGAAGTCTTTATGTGGAGCAGAAGACACCTTTTTTCTTCTACATCAAGAGCGAGAGAGAAGAAATATAGGAAAGGTAGGGAGGTTAACTAGACAATGTCCAGTTTGCTACCCTACACTTGGGGAGGGGGATAAGGGAGTAAAAGAGAGAAGGGAAAGAGAGAGAGAAAGAGGGACACATTGCACACCACACACGCAGTGCAGGGTTTCACAGGCGGTCGCTCAGTGAAGTTGCCCTTCTAGTACTGCAGGAGGGCTCGTGTGACTTTCTGCGCTGATATTAACTAAAATGGCTTGCTGATGATCGCGGTAATACGAATGACCGTATTGGGTGACGTGTGGAAGAAACTAGAACTAACCTCGTCATAGACTTAATGCTCTGCGATGTCTTCAACACTTTTCGCCCGAGGTTAAACTTTCTTTAGTTTGTTTGCGGTAACTTTACCGCACGGACGCGCAGCCAAATTGGTACGCAACCGTAGCAATTAGAGAGGCGGCGTTCTCACGCAAGCAGTCGATGAAGATCGGACGATTTCGTGACACGCGAGCGCCCTCTAGTGACGTAAACGCACACCACAGTGCCCCTCCTTAACCCTTTCAGTCCCGAATTAAATATTTTCAATGTAAGCAACTAGCTCTTACATTTTGAGATGAGCATGATCGTGGTAGTCCTAAAAAACTGAAAAACTATTCGCTCACACTTTTCAGAGAAGAGTAATTAACGTGTCAATTAATTTAACAAATATTTATTATTTAATAATCATTCCATAATTTTTGCTTCATTTACTACATAAAATATTATTTACATAGGATAGCATATTGTCCAATAGCCAAAATTCAAATTTCCGACACAGAACTAAAATTAATGCCCTATCTCTGCACGGTGAAAGAAGACGCTGCCTCAGCGAAATGCGCGAGCAGCACGACCGCTTCTGTAATTTCTTCGCTCAGACGTGACCTGCCTTTATTATATGTACCATGTTGACACCACATGTAGGGCAGATGCTAAATACGGGCTCTTGAGGAAGAACAAAGCTTTATCTTTACCAGATGCTTGCTGACTGACCTACATAATTTATGATTCCAATTGGAATCACAGGGACTGAAAGGGTTAACTACTGCGCGCCCAATTTGCTTCGCCACATCCCCCCCTGGAGACCTGAAATCACGCGAGGGTTACTGCACGACTCCAGGGGATCGAACACACTGCGATTAGCAACGATTAGTGAGATGGCTAATTTAGGGGAAGATGGTGCGCCCGTTGCCCTAACGACGCCGCTTGACGCGCATGTGGCGCCATCTATGCGCTACCACGCTCACGCTTGAGAGGCGTTGTGTGTCGTCTGCTCGCAAACTGCGCGTCGTCTGCTATTAACGGAAGCGGCGGCTCACTAACGCGCGCATGCGCCGCTGCTAGAAAGACCGAACGCGTCGTTAACTCCGGCGTTCGCCGCGCAGGTGGCAGCACCTACCCAGTCCCCCCCCCTCGGAGCTCTGGATTCGTCGACCTTATCGATCCAATTAACCTTGGAACCACCGGCTGTGGCGGTGGCAATTCTGTCTTCCTCCCGTACCTCCATGCTTGTTTGCTTTTTTACCTTTTTGCGGAGGGTCTCCGGTTGTTTGCGAAGCTGCTACGCCATCCTTGCTAGCGCCCGTTTTGTTTCATGTTGGCAACCTCGGAACCCTCCGAGCGTAGCAGACCGGAAAAAAAAAGCGACGGAGTACTGGTGGAGGAAAGAAGCTCGGATAATAAAGCTGCAAAAGGGGAGTCAGAACTTCACCGTACTCTTTTACGCTTTGATTCTTACAGCGGGACAAGACAACAGCAACAACAACGAAATCAAACAACAAAGGCGTGGCTATAAGAAATGCAGTAAAGTGCACTTAGCAGACGGCGTTTGTGCGGTTTACATCATTGATGTAGCTGTACGCCTCACCAGCGTGTTTTTGCGCTTGTGTTTAAGTTGATGACTGCGACTTTCCGAAGCAATGTCCGTCTGTTTGTCGCGCCACTGGGCAGCAGACGACAAACTGATGAACAGGAAAGAGAGAGACATTTCCAAGGTAGACTGGAGAAGTAAACAAACCCTGAACGGAAGTCACGTGACCGGATACTTGCGCGGGAAAACATTTTCCGTTCTTTCTTCAAATTTTATTCTTCGATCGCTCCATCTCAACTCAGAGTGGTTCACCTGATGAACAGGCGAAGCGCTACAAGTTTACTTACGCACAGTTTTTTTAAATGCGAAACGCTCTTCGGGAAGTTAAATTGTATGCTGCGGAAGGTCCGTACGGGTATCCGTTGAAAACCTATTCTTCGGGCTAGAAATGGAAAAAAAAAAAGAGCACTTCGAGTTGTTTACGTGGGGCGCAAAAACAGTCATATGAAGCTATTCAGGGAAATTGGATCAAGAAAATTAGAAGCACCTTGTATATTTGTACTGTTACACTCATAGCTACATCTTTTCTGTTTTTGTGTTAATCTTGCTTTCATAGATATCCTTTTTATGTTAGCATATGTTACCCTGTATCCCCCCTGCAATAATGCCTTCGGGCGCTGCAGGTACTTTGAATAAATAAATAAATAAATAAATAAATAAATAAATAAATAAATATTCACAAAAAAAAAAAGAATGAGAACGAGGCTACTGGAGTACATCTCAAGGCAGGGTCGTAGCCAGAATTTTCTTCTTTTTTCATAAATGGGGGGGGGGGGTTGAGCCCAGGACGGTTTAAACCTCCTTGGTTGAACCCCTTGGAACCCAAGGAGGTTTAGAAATAACCTCCTTGGTTGAACCACACTTCGAGTATGCTCGTGCGTGTATTTCTACGTGCGCATATTTATAATATAGAAATTCAAAAATATTGGATACTTTGGGAGCAGAGAAGTTAAACCCACCGCCCCCCCCCCCCTACCATCCTGGTTGTTGAATAACTGATCCCCTCTCGCCCTTTCTTGCGCACCCCCCATCACCCCATAGCTTGACATTGTGTCAAATAAAGAGCAATGATACTGCACAGCAGTAACTTGAGAAACACTAACGAAACATATACATGCTTGCAAAGGACTTGCAAGAAAAAAAAAGACAAAAAAAAACAAAACATGAGAAGCCAGTAGCCCAATGAAAGAGGGCTTCAGCTTCACTGTTTCGACTGGCTTTCACGGGATGGAGCTGCCTCAATTTTTTTTTAAATTTTTGTGCCGTGTATTAAAATTTATGGACAATGACACTCGGTTGGTGATTCTGCCGTGCTCCGCAAGGAAACTTATAATGTCGCTAGGTGCCAGAGCCATAAAATGTATCAACACCGATCGCTTCCCGCATTGTCAACTAGTTGTCCCAAAAGATTTTGGGTAAAATCTATGTAAACCCGGGAAACATCGTATTTTGAACAAATCGTTTGCTCGAGTACAACACGCGCGCTGCTATAGAATAAAAACTCCTGCCAGGACTACTGTTTGAGCATGCACTGACCGGAAAGCTTTGGAAAGAAGCTGGTCAGTAAGTGGCAAGATACCGATGTGTCGCAAGTATCATCTTGGAGTGTGGCGCTGATGATACACAAGTCTCACTTCTGATGCTGTCCTTACAAAGTATTTCGCAACGCTCTTCGAAGTGCGCAGCATTCTTTAAGTATTTCACACGGAATGTGGACGGCCAGAGATCACGGGAGACAAATGTGTTAGCCTTAAAGCTGTAATGCATATTGTTAGCTCTCTCTAGTTTTTTTCCTGCACTGATATTGGGGGCGACAATAGCGTGCCTTGATGCGCGCTTGGTCCGCTTTAGGGTGAGCTCATCTGCGGCGTCTACTACGGCGCGGCTGCCATATTTGTGCTCGCGGCGTCTCACCGCCCTACGGTGGCTCCGCCATAGAGTTTCCTAAAATTAACTAGAGGGGACTCTGGCGCTGCGATCGTTCAGCCACCATGAAAATGATGGGTAGTACACGGATTTGCCTAGTCTTCGTACTTACGGCTTCGGACGCACTTGTGGCTTTGTTTATTGTTGTTTTCTGATTCTGTTTCGGATAAAAGAATGGACCGTTGTGAACTTCGCCAGCCGATTTGAATTCGTTAGCCTAAAAAGGTGAACGTGGTGAAGCTTACCTGCTAACCCTTTGCTGAACTTCGTATTGCGGCAAAGCGGATTCAGGCCACACGGAGCCAAAAGAACGAAGACTAGGCAAGACTAGGCCAATTTGTGTACTACCCATGATTCCCATGCTGGCTGAAGTGCCGTGTGTTGCAGCTCCCATAGACACTAGCGCCAGAGTTCCCTCTAGTGTATTTATATGAAACTCTATGGGCTCCGCTAAGAGAACGCGGGACGCTGGCCAAAAAATGGCGGCGCGGTGGCATCACTCCATGGAGGAAAAAGAAAAACTATATAGGAGGGATCGTAAAGTAAAAATTTTGAAGCTCGGCCATAAAAAAAAAGAAACAGGAGCATGCTGGGAATTGTGACCGGCGTCTGGAGGACGAAGGGGGGAGGGGGGGGAGCGGCGTCCGAGGAAGTTGGCCTGTAGACGCTAGGCGTATGCGCTCGTCAATTTTTGCTTTTTGTTCATGAGCCTACAAAAAAAAATGAAACAGGAGAATCATGGGAAACGTGACATGAACTCGAGGAGCTAGTGGCTTCAGAGGAGGTTGGCTTGTGGATGCTAGGCGTGCTCCCTCCTATTTATTTTTCCGTCCATGCATCACTCCCTTCAAAAATCCACGTACCTCCACGAAGTGAATCATGACGAGTGGGCGAAACTCTGGGTATCGTATATGGGTGAGTAACCATATGTTACCCGAGCGTTGCCCCATGTAATGTAAATTTAGTGACAAAAAGAGTCGACGACAAAACTAGGTCCTAAGGTCCATAATGTGTACGTTGAAGTCGCCGACTGGCATAAATGGTTTGTGATTGTAGGTGTTTTATATTATTCCTGTCACAATTATGGTTGATATTAGTCTATTGTTAAACCTTTTTTTGTCATATGCTTTGATTTATGGGCGCTTAAATTTCGGTGCTTTTTACGGTGTTGTGGCCTTTTATCGTGTTCTGGTTAACAGCCTTTTATTTTGTTCTTGTTAACCTCTTGTTGACCACGCACGTACGGACACAAGTAATGCTTGTGTCCATGTGCTTCGAGTTGTCGATGAATTCGCCCTCGCGCTGCCGATCGCTAGCTTCCTGGTTAGCTCAATTAATAGAGCGACCGCCCCGGACAGGCGTTGGTCCCGGGTTCGAACCCCGGACCAGGACGAATTTTTCGGCAACTAAGAAGCTTTTCTGTCTGAGAAATCCGTATGGATTTCCTTGTGGCTACGTGCTACAAACGGGTGGTTGTCTATTTTCCCTTTCTTAACCCTTCCGCCACTTTGCGGGATTCCGCAGAAATCGTTTGCATGCTAGGAGTGTTTGAAACGGCGAACGTTACACGTGCAGACGCTCGTTTCCTTGCAGCACGGTTGAGGCATGCACCGAGAACCAAAGTGAGGCTAGCAATCGAGAACAGGGTTGCCGTTGGGTAGGACATGAAAAGGCGCCAGGAACTCACGCCAAAAGTAGCCAAAGTAGCCATGTCATTTGATATTATCGCCGAATTTCTAACCAAGTAGAACAGAAGCGGTATTATCAACGGAGTCTTTACAATTGATGAACAAATAAAACCATATTGAATAAGTAAAACGACAAGTTTAAAAAAGAGCCACGGCGCCAACTAGAAATTTTCCGTCGCCCAACGGGGCGTCCAAAAGTAGCCAATTTGGCGCAAAGTAGCCACCTAACGGCAACCCTGATCGAGAAAGGCGACACGCACGGGGGCCGATGACGCTATCGCGTTCTAGTCTTCAAGGCGAAGCTCAAGCCTTTTGTAAGGTTCTTTTTTTCGCTCACGTTGAACAGTCATCAGGTTCGACGGAGCTTCCATTAGTGGTATACAAAGTAGAAGGTATCGAAAAACTGGCTCAGCTGAGCACGTGATGTCAAGGTGATACAAGGGAAACCACTCCACGGGCTTATGTTGTTGTCTCGTTCGAAATATGTCTCTCTGGCATTTATGTACTCACATAGGCGTGCGCAGGGTTCCCCTTCAGGGGGGGGGGAGGGGGGCGAAGGTTCGTCGCAGAGCCCCCCCTTCCCTATTAGGTCAATGCATGGGGCTGACATTGCACCCCCCCCCCTTAGGTGACTAGGGGGGCGGCCCCCCCCTCTGCCCCCCCCCCCCCCGTGCGCACGCCTACGTGTACTCACAGCGGCAACAGGAGTCGACAATGACTTACCGGTGTGCGCAACAATTGCAAGGACGACGACGACGGTAACAACATCAAAGCCAAAACGAACAAGTTCAACGACATAACAACAGTACGAGTAAAAATATCAACAACAAGAAAATGAACAAGAATGCCAACCAGAACAACAGAACAACATCATCAACGACGACAACAACAACAGTATGCAAAGGAGTCATCTAGATTTCTTTAACGGCCTCAATGCAATTTCGCTCACAGCACATTCTTTATTGTGAGGTATAAAAAGAATAAAACCTCAGTCCCGCACCATAAAAATACAGCATGGCAATGCCAATTAGAAAAGAAAAATGAACAGGACAGAGCCAAGTGAAATTTTAAAGGGGTAGGAGAAGGGGACCCCAACCCCAGACAAACCGGAAAAAAAAATTGTTTGACAATAGAATTCTTGCTGCTTACATACAGCAGAGTGGCACATGGTCCCACCACTGCAATTCTCTCCGGTCCTGGCAAGGGTGCTATGTCGCTGACCTTTTAAATATTCGACATTCGCACCGCATCTTGTTGTTATTACGGTGGCGTTTATCGCTTTCTCGAGACACTGAGACGAGGGTGTTTTCATCAGACAGAAGTCAGTGCCTCCGTAACTACCCACTTAAAACCGGGAACACTTCGCTGGGACGCATTTAAGTTAAGTGCTGTGAATAATTTGTGCGAGGAACCGTATACAGCGCGCTAACTTCAAGTTCCTCTTTTCGTTTTTAGCGTGCTTGTTCTTGTCCTCGCTTCGCTTATGAACACTTCGTTGCAATATAGTTAGGCCCTCCAAGCGTGAGCTGATGATGCCTAGTCTGCGAATGTCTCACAGCATAATTCCGAAGCACTCGCTGTTATATCCCAAGAGAGAAAATGAAGCAATATGTTGTTTTGCGAGCTGTAGTAATTAATTTTAATCAACGCGTAAAACTAATTAATATGCGGTGAGCCATGTTTATTTTTTACATAAAAAAATCACGCCATATCCACGAAGTGAATGATGATGAGTGGGCGAAGCTCGATCGTTTTCATCCATGGCAGAAAGAGAATGTGTGGTCTGGAACGCGCTTATACTTCATGGTCATCAGCGTCATCATCATCGTTATCACGTGTAGTAGGTACATTCCACTATATTGGAACGCACATATTCTTCATGGTCATCAGGCGTCATACTAAAGCGCGTTCCGAATGACCCATTAAAGTTCATCCATCCATCCATCAGGCGTCATCGTCATCTTTATCACGTGTAGTGGGTACATTCCACTATACTGGAACGCGCTTATACTTCATCCTTATCATGTGTAGTGGGTACATTCCACTATACTGCGTCATCGTCATCTTTATCACGTGGAGTGGGTACATTCCACTATACGTGGCTATCTACCTACCTACTACTACTACTACGACAACTACAGAGGAGGGACAGGCCCACACCCTTAGGAGCTTCGGCCCTAAAAGTCAAATCGCAAGTTCAATGTGCATGAGCATCGCATTAGGGAGTATCGTAATAGTCGGTGATTTTTTTTTTTTCGTTTAGTGCAAAGAAGTGGCAAAAGAACAAGTTGTGGAAGCATCTAAGCATTGCGCCTCAAAGGATTAACACTCAACTGGGAACGTCTTTTAGATGATTACCAAAAAAAAAAAGAAAACAATCCTCCTCATTGGGTAGCTTCGTTTAGTCGACGACACTATATCGCGCTATAGTTCCTTCACGCGTAACCAGACGCGTAATGAAATGTCGTCGCTCGGAGCATTACCGTTTACACACCGCCTAAGTGAAGAAACTGGGGGGAGGGGGGCTCATATTGGAGGTCATTTCGCTTGGAAACTAGAGCTGTAGCTTCATTAACTGCCGCCACGGCCATTACTCGACGCACGAGGCGCTCTCACCAGCGCCAAATCACTTCTGACGTCGATGATCCGTGAGCGGAAATTTCCAGGCTATCGAGGAGGCAAGCTTACAAGTCAATGGGCCCACCAGCCGCTCTGGCTGAGACCTGCTTTAATAGGCGTCGCGACGCACTCCAGCGGCCATTCGTCGTCAGACGCCTTCGCATACGTACGTAACGGCGCGCGTGAGAGGGGAGAGGTTACCGAAGAGGCACCAGTTGGCGATGGTTCTTCGGCGAAAGGGATCTTGTACAATATGAACGTAATCCGTTCGTCTGTAG